>JBAJNP010001160.1:0-67722 GCA_036877545.1 Yasuhikotakia modesta
CACACAACAGTCTTTACACACATTGGTACACCAGAGGATCATCAAATTTTGCCCCCTCAAACATTCAATCATCTTTATCTACATCCTAATTAAATAACAGCTTACTTCAAAATACCCACGAGGGCTACAGAAGGTGAAATTCATTTTATATTAAAAATCACAGGTAAATCTTCTTATCAGTCCAGAGCAGAAATGCCCATCACAGGACCAAATGCCCATCAATGTTTTTCAATGTTATATATCATATAACAAAAACACTATTCTTAAGGTTGGTATTGGAACATTTAATAATGTTAAAATAAAAAAATATAAATAACCAAGCAATAACATTAAAACAACATCTAAAAACCCACACCATTTCAACATTCCTAGAACATTCACAATAACATTTTACTTACTATAAACATCAGAAAATGTTCTTATAGCCTAAAATTGTTAGCCGGGTAGAACAGTCATCCAAAGACTTTGCTAATCAACTAAAGTCTTAATGAACCTTATTAGATTTAAATGTGAGCTAATTGAGAAACTAGCAATTATGGATAATTTTCTTCAGTGGAAGCGGAGCAGAACTCCAGAGACCGGAAGCAGAACTACAGTCCCTGCATGAACCCTCTCAACCTCTCCACATGCAGACTGCCTTAAACCAATCCAATAATAACCTCACATCATCACATGTGTATACTGTTATGATCACATTTATGGCTTAACAATGTATGAGATGCCAGAAATAGCTCTGATATAAGGAGAGAAATATTTGCTGGTTAAAAACACAGCATAACAGTTGAACAGCACATAAGTGAGAGAAAAACGACAAAACTTTGCAATTTTAAGGCAACTTAAAGTGGGCCTCTAAATACAGACATTGTGTCTCATTAACTAAGTATTCACATGCATATATTGTGTGTTTGCTTTAAGGATATGAATACGAATAAGAGTGTTTACACAGACCCTTATTATGGAGATTTTGGGTATGTGTTATGCTAATCAACATGGGCTAATTTAGGATAATCCAAATCCATCAACATTAGAATTAAGGTAAAGAGAAATTTAAGTGTGTATGTACCTTTTCTTTATTTGTGAATAAAACCATTTTTTAACTAATTGTCCATTATCCATAAGTAATAATGAAACACAAAGAATCAATTTTTGAACTCACACATTTAATCCAAGTGTAAATGAGAACTGATCACTTTAGTATGACAACGGTTTAAACCAAAAGTCAATATACACAGGTGACTGCTCACATATTCCTCTGTCCTTAATTATGTAACAGTGTTTCGTTTGGCTCAATTTATCTTGTTAATGGTGTTATGCATGAATAGAAGGTGAAGGAGGGTCATTTGATTGGACAGCTTTCAAGGTTCCCTGTTGCCTGGCAAAAATCCAGTCTAGATTCAACCTTTACCCAGCATGCATTGTGTTATTTTTCCAGAGAAAGGGCAAAGCAGTTACTTGCTGAGGTAAACATGCTGGCTAAGCTATATCGTCTTGTACTTGACGTCACAACAGCATGCTCTAGGAATTCCGAATCAACCTATAAATCGCAATTTGCACAGCAGACCTTCTCATTGGGCGTGTCGCAGAATGTGCAGAGTTAGTCAGTCAACACAAATGCAACGTTGGCAATGTTGTCCTTGCAAAAAAATTCCAAAGGATCCAATCAGGTTTCAGTAAACTGAATAGAAAATCCACTGAGCAGCAGCCCCGTGAACCGAAGGACATTCGTGCCGCAGTCGTGAATCATTAGATACCGCAACAACAGGATACTGCATCACGCGTCAATGTCACTCAAGGGCATCCCTGTGGAGGCGTGAATGAGTGCCTGTTCCCCTTTCCCATGTGTGATGGATGCAGATATGATTTAGTCCCAGGGTCACCCTCCCAAATGCTCCCAACACCTGATGTTTCAACTGAGGATTTATCATCTTCATAGAAGACAGATAAAGTGTGACACAGGCACCTTTCGTGCTAAATGAACCCAGCGCTCAATGCAATGGTGCGAAATAAAAGTTCGCACCAATTCATGCGAAGGTTGCGGAAGGTGAAGTCCACATAACTGGAAAGAATTAATGGCCCGTAACAGCCCTAAAACACACCTGAGCGTGAAACATCTGATGAAATAATACATTGTTGCTTCCCCCAATGTCACCGGTTGTGCCCTCTGGTGGACTCATTGCTAGACTTCTGGACCTGTTATGAAAATAAAACTGACAAAACACGGGCGCAAGTTGTATAATCTCTCACTGGGCTCTAATGGTGCCTCATACCCCAAAATTGAGAATTGCGCCCCAAAGTACCACAACAAGGTGCAATTCATCAAAAGTGGGCAAAAGCTGAAAAACATAACCAAAGTTTAAGTTAGAAATACCCCTGAGTGGGGCAGATACATCCAAAGAAAGCTTCCCCTGAGGCTCTTTATTGTTGAGGCAGGAAGTGATGAAACCAATGGAAATGTGGCATTCAGTAAAAAAAATTGCCCCACTTTAAAACTTTCAATATGCAGTACAGTTGTCAAAGGACTATTCTGTGTATACGTGCTACTGTAATTGAACAACAATTGGTCTGTCTGGTTGTGTGCCCCTGTAACGTTGCCAGGAGACAGTGGTGAATGAAATGGGGAGTGACATTGTCATGGCCATTGCTTATTCAGCAATGTCTTCTTACAACTAACCTTATATATCTCACCAACAGAGCCCACATCAGAATAGCCTGACACAGCTGTCCCCTTACCGCTCCATGCAACCAGTCCAAACATGGCTTTTGTTGCTATCCTGACATCATTCATTTAGAATCTCTTAGACAGATGTCTGTAACAAATGTCTATATATAGAGTTCTGAATGACACCTTTGCTTTTATTGTATGAGAGACTTTTAAAAGCATGTGAGGAAATGTCACAGTAAACCAGATTATAAATGTGCTGGTTTTAGTTGGTTAGGCTGGTTTAGAAAAAGACTGGCTAACTTTTCTCCAAACCCAAAAAGCTAATCAACCTCTCTTAAACCACTAAAGAGTCGAGCATAACCAATTGTGCTAGTCTGCTAAACTAACTAAATGCCTTTTTAAGTTAGATTTAAGTTAGATTGTTTTTACACAACCCCCCACCTCAAGGGAAACAGAAGCAGGGTCTACACAGGTTTGGAAATCTATAAATTTAGGGGAAAAGGGGGGAACCAGTCCTCTAACAATTCTTCAAAAACAACAAAGCACAGAAGGACCTACAACTGTCAATAGAATGGACCTCAAGCACAAATCTGGGAAGGCAAAAAACACTTTCAGAGGGCATTTGTGTCCCTGGGGCAGGTGTAACTTTGAGGCTAATGAGGTGCATGGGGTCACTGGGGCCTCAAAAGCCACAGAGCACCAATGATCCATCAGACAAAAGAAGCAATGTAGCTGACACAGAAGAGAGAGAGAGAGAGAGAGAGAGAGAGAGAGAGAGAGAGAGAGAGAGAGAGAGAGAGAGAGAGATATAAAACTCATTCAGCAAACTCAGTTTTCCCACATAACAAATCAACTCCATTGATCAATCTCAGATTCACTGGCATGGCTCCACTACCAATACAAAACCACCAGTGGCTTTACAGAAAAACTGAAATCTTTCTAAAACATCTTTTAATTGATTCTGGACTCGACACAGCTTGTGAGTTTAGTCTAGCAATCGTTGCTCAATGATGGACATCAAGCTATGGACATCAGGTTGGGGCATCTACTGTTTTCATAGCCCACCTTAATGACAATGTTTGCAGAACGTTTAATGTTCTCTAAATGTTCTCTCAGGTATCACAAAAATTGTGTATAATATATATATATATATATATCATACATAAAATGTTAGTCTTAAGCAGTTAGTGGAACGTTTTTGTTTTTGTTACACAATTATAAAAAAAATTTAAAAAACACCAATAATATTAATATGTCTAAAAACCGGATGTTTTGAACATTCAAAGAACTTCCAAATAACATATTTAACATTTTTGTAACTTATTGGAAATGTTAGGGAAACATTCTTACAACCTAAAGCTGTTAGCTTGGATGACACATGATTTGGAATGGCAGTTATAACCAATCAATGCCTTCATCTCCTGGTCGCTGCTTTCCAAGTGACTCCTCAGAGGAAGATGAGAACACTGTGGCAGAGGGTGAGGTTGTCTCATGAGGCAAACCCCATGAACACTGTCACCTCAAATCAACATCTAGTGACTCTGTGATGGAGTATGTTCCAATGTTCTGACTCTCATCTCAAGCAACCATACCACAGAATGACACCAGGAACAGAAGTTCCTCAAAGCTTCTGTCAGCTCCTGTCTCTGACTGGACGTTGTTATTGATTTAATTCTCTTAGTTTGTGAGATGGAACACCAGAAAGGTCTAAATACAAAGTAATTGTACACCAGGCATCGCAACAAAAATGCCTGAATTTCTATAAAACTAGCATTAGCAGGCTAGCTTTGAAAGCATAATATCTTAAAAACAAGCACAGACATTTTCTTTGGGCAAAACAAAAAGATTTTAAATTGGATTCATAATTCGTAATGATTTAAATTGAATAAAAAACACAAAGTATGTCTGTGAAACACATTTTTTAAAACTCCATCTGAGGGCTTAATAGGACCTAAATAAAATGATCAATTTTAAGTTGTTACACTTATTGTAAATCAGTTGTATTATAAAAATGTTCTGCTATAGCCAGAGAGGGATTAACTAGGTCATGTGTCAGTACACCAACCCAGACCAGAGTTCTTCATAACAGAAGATCCTATTTCAGAAGCTGTCATATAGCCTGTTCTGCCTGAAGACCTGTTAAGACATATGTGTTCCTTTCCCTTTCAAAGCAAGCTGGTAAATGTGTCTGTTTACAACCTGTTCACATTACGACTGACTGCCCGCTCCAGCTACATACTGTATCTAGATATGCTGTTTATATTGAGCTCTTTCAAATCAAAGTGTTATATCTGATTTTACACACGCTAAACTCTGGTTGTGCTCTGGTTGTTTATTTATTCAATTTATTCATTAATTCTAAGGCTACATTCACAACAGGGAAGGGAATTTAAATTGTCTAATTCACATAAGCTGCATGTTTTTGGACATTGAGAGAAAATACATTGATTCTTAGTACAAGTCTCTCAGTACACCAGACCACCTAGAGACATAATATGTAGCTAAACTGGTGAGAATGATGCTAGTCATGCTAAAGTTATGGGTTCCTAAAAGTGTCTGTCACATGCATAATTATTATACACTTACAAAAGACTTCAGATTTAGAGATGATGTCTCCGATTCTGTTCCTCTAAAAGTCAATGCAAATAACTTTTAGACAAATTCAAATGTAGCTTGACGAAAAGAAAAGTTGAACGGCCACAAACACTTGACTGTTATAAAGCCGATGAGCATTTTATTTGCTGAGGCAGTGGGTCTCCTTTGGGTTTAACACTGCTGACAACCCTCACGGTTTCTGCTGATCCGGACGCAAGCGTGTGGAACTCCGGCCGATGCTGACAGCAACGTTCACTACAAATCTCCCTCACAGATGCTGATGTTCCAAGTTCCACCCCAAACTCAAACCGATGCAGGAATCGCCTCCATTAAAATGTTTCGGACAGAATTGTGATGCCACTTTCTGAAGCACTAATTAATGATGGATGAGTGTGGTGGATATTTTTGAGAGCGTCATCCAATGAAAGTGCCGGATTTGATGATTAAGAGAAGTCTGAACTTTAGAACGCCAATTTCCAAATAGTTCTCTCTGGATTTCCTGTAAAATATATGTACCATGTATTTAATTTACACATAACTTTGTTTAAATCACACAACTAAACAGGTACAGATGCATTTACAGTTTAACCCTTCACATTGTCACTAGAACCTGAAAATGACTCCTTAGAATTTATGGTTCTAAGTCTCAATGTTACATAAATGGGATTTTTAATAAGCCAGATCTTATGGCACATTCTATGCAAATAAGCAGAGTTGCACTGTAAACTAGATTCACAGAGCCTCATGCTAGCTTAAAGAGGTTTGTTGGAGTGTCAGGAGTGGTTTCTCTCAGATCATTAGATAAGCTTCAGGGACCTCCCTTCTCCCTCCTACATCCTGAGGTGGCATTAAAATTGCTGACACGCTCCTCAAGGAGCTGCCCTCATGTTCTACAGACTAATTGCTGCCTTAATGTTATTTGCTGCTTTGGTTTTAATTAGCTGCTAAAAAGCGCACAGGGACTGATTTCCTGTAGGGCCAACCTAAGGTTTTTTTTAAAGATGCACTTTAACTTTTTGGGATAAAATGACAACAACAAAAAACACTGAGCATGACAGATTAGTTTTTAAAATGTTTACTATGATTTATAACTTAAACGTTCAGATTTTCCAGGAAATGTCATTTAAATGTAAATGTTTTGCCTTGATTTGACTTTTAACATACATAATGACAAGTACATAAAGTAACCTGCAATTCTATGTTTCAAACAGAGATGACGATAGAGAGGCAAAGTTTCAGTCTACAAATAACAGAAAGTCTACAAATAACAGAACTGTGAAAAAAATACTTTAATAGTCATTTTTCAGTGTCCCTGCATAAAAAAAACCTGCATAAAGAGTCACCAGATGTCTAATTTGTACAGTAAATGACACAAGCGGTTGTGTGAACTGCACCTTTAATTTGCCCTTAACACAGATAACAGTGAATCTATAAATGGGGCAAAGATTTATGACAGTGATATCTGAAGAAACAGACCCTGCTAATGAATCCTCATCCATGACTGTCAAACTGCTCCACTTTTAAAGTCACACTGGGAAAAGATTTTCTTTCCTCACTGACAAAAAACGTGTGTCTTTATTGACATATTTAGGTCTGTCTTTATTATTTGTGAACTGTGATTCAGTGGAACACGTTTAAATAGACTACGGCACTGCAAAACAACAGAGCTGTGTGTACTACGCTCATATTGGTTGAAGCTCTATCCAATCACGCAACACATTGACGGTGATGTTTAGAACTTTGTAAATGACAAACGCTTACTTTCTATGGAACTTGATAGAACTTAGATGGAACAGAACTCGGTTCTGTTTGGTTTCATTTTCAGTGATCTATTGCATTAATAAAGCCGATTGTTTCATCACTACCACTGACAGAACCTGAGACAGATGACAAATGATGCTGAACACGGGCCCAGAATTGTTCCACTCACACACTGCCAATCTCTACGTTCACGTGACCTGCTGATCAAAGGGCTTTAGCGCAGGAATGTTATTAAGGGGAACCACCCAAAGAAAAGTTGCTAATCCTTGTCTCTCTGATCTGACCATGTCACTCTGCTCTCCTAATCCCATCTACTCTTGTCACCTTGCCATCTTAAGTCACCTGCTTATGAACAAATAAGGAAGAAATGATGGACTTATGTACAGACAGAATGAGAAACATCTAAAACAACAAGAAAAATTATTTGCCTGTCTGTCTGTCAGAGAGAAAAGTTTGTTTCCTCATTGTTTGTCATGTTTCCTCCACACCTGAATTTATGTGATCGCAGCTATATAAAATTAGATCTAAACTGACAGGGTCTTGGTATAAAAATGTCACTTATCTGTGTTATATAGTTTTTATCAGAAAATACCATAAAGGCCCAGGTCACATTTTTCACACCCACACTTCAAATATTGTCTTTATTTTTACTACAACACAAGGGTCACACTCTCCTTACTGTCAACATGACACCTTTAAATGTATTATACTATTCCAATAACACTATAAATAACTGACCACAATAATTCAAAAGTTAAAACAGTGTGAGGAAATCTTAAAGTCTGCATGAACAGTAAGTCACAAGATTATGAGGGCGTTAATATTTTGGTTTCAAAGCGACTGAAACTTGGTCATTGTGTGTCACATATGATGTCATCTCAATAACTCAATATAAAGTGACAAATGTTTCCTCACCGAGTTATTAGACTGAGGAGAGATGGGACACCAGAGAGCTTGCCTGCGTTCTCCTCACGCTGGATTACAAACTGGCTTTGCACCGATTGCATGAGCTTTAGAAATGCCTCTGCCATGACCCAGTATTCTGGACAAGTGACAGATGATCCCTCTGTGCAGTCTTGCTAAAAGAGCCATCTGGGTTGAGCACACTGTATTTATCTGCAGAGTGGCCACAGACAATGAGGGCCGATGGGGGAAGGGGGCGTTGAGATGGGCAAAGACCTGTCAGTGAGGCTCCGTGTCGACCTCAGCGATGGGTCTGTGTGTTCACGGGCAGCTCGAGGGTCAGTGGATATTTCTCCAATTAAAACTCTGACCACAGTGGATAGAAATGATGCTAAGTTTGTCTGCTGAGGAAAATGCTGTGTTGTGAGTGTACACACAGAACTACCTACGATTTGCAGCCAATAGTCAAATATGCAGTTTGTGGGACCACATTTGATTTAAAGAGGAGGAATAGCTCTAATGTTTTTAATTATTGACAAATTATGAAAACGTTGTGGGAATGACACGCTTATAAAAAAAGAGTTTTTATAAACCTTGTGGGCCTAGACCTCAGAAATCCACTTCAGTTGCCACCCATAACACAAAACATGACACACAACTTTACAAACCAGCCCACCAAAGTCACCCTTAAACCTGTTCCAGATCTGCTGTGAGGAGCAATTCTGAGCAGAAGAACTGCTGACTCTGTCCTAGTCTAGAATTACTCGTTTAAATGTTCCTGGTGTTCCTGCCTGTCTGGACCCTCAGAGCCATACGGGTTCTCACAGATAGCAGATAAAGATCCATGCAGAACATCTTTCTGGATGCTGGAACAAGACAAAGGCTTGCCAAGGCCAAATTCTACATCAATATTCCACACACACCGCAACAACGTGCCCAGACCTCCTCAGCAGCTGCTACGTCCAAATACAGACTAAACTGGAGGAAGGTCTTTAAATCAGATTAGCATAAGAATACAGAACTTGGACTAATTAAGATATGGGATATAATGTGAAGCAGAAGCCCATCACTTCTGGGGCAAAACTCCAAGCTGCTGTGGTTTCATGGACAACTGGCACAATCTGTTCTGAGGGAAAAATTTTACCAGACAAATCTTATATCAGTTAAGAAATGACCTTTAAGGAAAAATTGTTGAAGCCGACTTTTGCAAATGCCAAACTGTTGGTATTCATAGACTGAAAACACTGAATTCTTGTACAGACGTATGTAACGGATGCATAACTTGCAAAGAATCTGAGAGAATGTGTTTTTTCATAGCCTTTGGGTTGGGAGTGAAATGTGGTACATTTTTCAGTCCCCCCAGAACTGAAATTTGTCCTCAGGGAAGGTCGTAGATGGGACAAAGTCAGGTCTGAAACCTGAGTGGAATTTATCTCTGTCAAAGGTATTTATAGCAAAATAACAGGCTTTATCAAAAAGATGGCTGGATTTGTTTTTATCACACAAAGTAATGTTGTGCTTTTAGGTTCATATGGAGTCACAAATCCTGCTGTGTCAACAGATGAGCAAAGATGAGATAAAGAACATTTCAATGTTTTTAACATTTTAACTTTTAAATATCTCTTAAAACATCATTGAAACCAGTTTTCACACATTTAAATATTTTTGTATTCAAACATTTTGTGTCTTTATGTAAAAATTGAATTGAAATTGAATATTTTACACAAAATTAAATTTAGTCATCATCTGATGTATTACAAATATATAATGAAAGTTAACTGTGACCCGGGACTGTCAAGCTCTGAATATGACAGAAGAAAAAATAGTCCATATGATTTATGTGGTACATTTGAAGTGTTACAAAGGCTTTGCATGAGAAAACATTACTGAAATTTGAGCCATTCCACAAACTGAATCCATGCAATACAAATGTAACTAAAAACTGATTACAGGAAGAAACTTTTGCCCTCTCTGATAAATGACAAGATAATATTTATCTTCTCACCACATTCTTTTATAGTTTTAACACTTTTAAATTAAAAACTAAAACTCTAAAACGTTAATGTGATGAAAACAGTGATCCATAATAATTTAGATCAAACCGCTTCCCATTAGTGACAATGCCGGAATCCGTAATAAGAGTTAATTTGTGTAATGAGATTGTTTAATTTAAACTGTTCAAAGTAACATACATTGTTCGCAACCCCCGCGGACAGACACCAATTACGATTTATACCATAACAAGTCCTCTGATCCCAATTCAAACCCGATGTGACATCTGTCAGAGCTCAATCTGTCTGTTCACACACACATAGCGGCAACGACCCCACTGGTGTCAGTGATGTCATTAAATAACCACGTAATATAATTCCAAGCCATTATAGTCATACTAAACTATAACAAAATGAAAGATTATTCACGTAGCCCAAACTAGCCAGTTTTAACCAGATTATGATGATTAGGTTAGCACCACAAAAACCTGGTTTTGGACCAGCCAAATTTTCAAGAGACATTAAACTACAACACAAAACGAACTGCATAGAACGTAACACTGCAGAAAATCAATTAGTGTCAGAGTTTGCAAAAATAGAAGACAGTCGTCCAATAATAGCCAGCGTTCACGTCAGGTGACACAGTGCATAAATCTCCTTTGACAGCTGCCGTCTGCTGAGACACAAGGACAAGCCGTGTTTACATTCTGAGCCGTGCTGTAGAACGGTGACAGAGGAGGGTAAATATCTTACTGAATACTCCAGTCACTATCTGCTGAGTAACACTAATGTGTAACCCAAACCTGTGACCTAGTTAGAGGAAGTTAAAAAGTCAGACGACCGGTCGATGCCGTGACATGGGTGCAAATGTTCCGCAGTTCCACAAATGTTCTACGAGCGTGATGACACATAATAAGTGGAACGTGGTGGGGAAAATATTAAACTCGGAACGGGAGAGTTGAGTGAGCGAGTGTGCATCACAAGAACTTTACAACAAGGTTCCTTGTTTTAGCATTAGTTACCCACATTAGTTAACATGAAATGATAATGAACAAACTCTACAGCATTTATTTACTTATGTTCATTTAAGTTCAATTTCTAAGTCTGTTACCATTAGTTGCACAATGAACGGACATGAACGACTAAGATAAACAAATTAAATGCAGTAGGTTCAATTAACAAAGAAAAATAAATGCTGTGAAATCATACAAGTTATTGGCATTCCCTAAGGTTAACAAATGAGACCCTATTGTAAAGTGTTACTAAATAATTTAAGCACCAGGGTTTAACTCACTAAAAGACTCGCTACGTGCGACTAACTCAACTATATGCTGTCAGTAGTGTGACAGTTGCTAAACTGTAGCTTGGAATTATGTAGCTTTTGCATAAACAAGCTACTTTAAGTACAAGAACGGTTAATATTAAGGCACTGGTTCTAAAAAACACTCAAGATTAATATAACAGAATATTATCATTTTACCAAATTAAATTATGTTGGTCGCTTCGTTTCTCATGATAAATTATACAGTTTTCTAGCTTTATTAGGCGCATGTAACGTACATTTTAACCCGTTTAATGCAGTGACCCAGCCTAAATAATCCAATATGTTTTGATGCCAGATAAATACTGCTCTGATTGCAAAAACAAAAATGCATTAGAGTTAAAGAGAAAAGTTAAAATCTCTCCTTTCTATCCTTGACACAACCATGCACGCACACACACACGGATGCGTACACACACACACAACATGCAGCAGCTGTTATCACCGTCTA
Source organism: Yasuhikotakia modesta (assembly GCA_036877545.1). Lineage (NCBI taxonomy): Eukaryota > Metazoa > Chordata > Actinopteri > Cypriniformes > Botiidae > Yasuhikotakia > Yasuhikotakia modesta. The sequence continues at coordinate 11,685 of JBAJNP010001160.1, forward strand.
AATTTAACAGAATAAGTGGATGTGGTTGCACCAGGCGGCCTTATTCTGCGCAGACCAATAAAACACAGACTCCATCCATTTCACTAAATTCTTCAATTACTCCAACAAACCAATATTCTCACCCACCGGGGAGTCATCAGCGCTTTATAATCAGCCCTCTGGAATACAGAAAACAAGGAAATAAAGCTGTCTCTTATTTATTACAGTGCCATATTTAAAGCTGAAGACCTGCCGGCTGGAATATTACAACTTCATTCAGAATTTGGCAACAGACTAAAATACAAAAAAAACACACAAATAGAAACTCAATCTAAGCACCAATCTAATCAAATCTGAGCTAAATTAAAAATAATAATAATAGTAATAGTTTTGTTGTTAACCCACAACCACTCACAAATACAGTAAAGTGAGATTTCAAAAACAAACTATAGGCACAACATCCATAGCAACATTTGCGTGAAATATATCCAGCTTAAACAAATGTTGAGGACCAGCAAACACTCTCTTAGCATCCACAGAAATTTCAATGTCGTTTCTCGCCCTGAGTGCTTTTCACAAATTGGAAAGGGGTTTGAATTAATTGAAAGTGGGAGACACTGGAAAAACATATTAGCCACAATTTCAGTTTATCAACCCATTTTAATGAACTGAACTGATTTATATTAAATAGCACATTCATTTTAGAACGCATTACAGAGAAGCTCTTGCAAACTGACTAAATTAATGTTTATCCACCCATCAAATTAATCTAAACAAATGTAATTTCAGCTTTTCAAGACACTAATACGTTTCTGTACAGAAAGTGTAAAAACACAAAGAACCCAGTTTCTCTCTCTCTCTCATGCCTCTTTCACAGCACAGAATTCAGGTGATGCAAACAGTGATCAATACAATTGACTGCAAGCCTGTAGTATATATACTGTATAATGGTCAGCTCTTTATTCCAAAGAGAGAGAGTGTGTGTGTATGTGTGTGTGATGCTGTCTCACCCATTACAACAGCTCCACCCTATTTCTGGATTAGCCTTGGGCCCTAAAAATGCTGGGAGTGTGTACAGCTGGGGTTAAAAACCAGATGAATGGTGCCTCGGAATGAGGGTCCATCGCTGCCCCACTTTACTCACAAAAGGTCTTCCAAAAAATTCATTCTGTGTCACAATCAGTGGCCTGTCTATTCAGTAATAAAGCAAAGGAGCTTTGTTTTGTCAAACCACTACATACACTCCCAGCATGCTTTGCGCTTCAGTGGTTGCCATGGTTATGACTTAACACTTAGAGATAATAACATGATACTGAATATAATCAAAACAAAGAGATGAACGAACACTGACGTCACCCTAAGAAGTCGAAGCACAGAGTAGGTTTTGCATCACAAACAATGGCAGAAAAATAAAAATCTGAATAAGATTAAAGTAAAATACCGCTTCTGTCTTGCTTTGTACATACGAGTAGAAATATATTTTCACATTTTCATCTAACATGTTATTTCACCTGATTTAATGGATCACACAATCTACAGAACATTCAACCCTTCACAAAGAAACAAAACCACTTAAGGTTAAACTGTTTCCAGAACAATGCAAGACTTGAGTGACTGTAGTTTAGAATTTATGAATTCATAGAAAATACACTATTAAGTTCAATGAATTGAAAATAAACACGTCCCACATTCAATACTCAAAGCAGAAAACTATGCATGCATTGACACACAAGCAGGTTCATACCAAGATAGAGCGATGCGTTCTCTTTCTTCACGTTGTCATCCAGGTATGTTGGTCCCAGTGTGTAGATGGGAGTTGAACCCATGCCCACCAGCACCTGAGCGCAGACAAACAGGGCAACGTACACCGAGTGATCGTTCCCCTCCTGGTCCCGTGGACAGGATGACACATCCAGAGGGTCCTTTCTGCTCCCGTTGGCGTTCAGACACAGGCCCTCGTTCCCTGCGGAGGAGTTGACTTCTTGGATTTGATAGGGTGGTGAAATGAAGTGTGGAAGCGAGAACAGAGCTGCTCCCGCGGCTATAAACACCCCACCGACCGCCAACCAGCGGGGCCTCTGTCCCCGGCCCCCAAAATAACTGATGAAGACCACCACCAGCAAACTGCCGATGTCAAAGCAGCTAACCAGCAGTCCAGACTCAGAGCTTCTGAGACTATATCTCTTCTCTATGGTGGTGATGACGCTGCTGAGGTACCCCGAGACCATCAACGACTGGATAAACGTCAGGTAACACATACAGAACAAAAAACACCTGGAGTCTGACAAAATCAACCTCACATATTTCCTCACAGGAAAGCGGATCAATCTAGTCAATGAAAACCCTATTTTTTGGCCACCGGTTCGATTGGTCTCGGTTCTCACAGAGCTGCTAAGACCCACCATGCTGGACATGGAGGGGGAAAAATCGGTTCTGGTGGGTGAATCCAACTCGCTCAAGTTTCTTTTTTCGCTGAATACTGAATTCGGGTCAGTATGAACTGAAGTCTGGGTCGTGCTGACCAGCCGCGGTTCCAACGTTTCTTTAATTGTCGGACAGACGCCGTTAAGAACCGGCAAACTTCTGGTCTTGTAGTAATTCCCTGAATCTCCGTACTGACCCTGGAATTCACTGACTTCAAGAGACTCTGATATGTCACTCTTAGTCTCATCATTATAAGATGATGTCATTTTGGCCGAATGTTACTTTTACAGTAAACAGAAGCGCAACTATGATTCAATTACAAATGTAAAGTTTGTACATGAGACCAAGAAATAAAGACAGCTTAATGCCCTGTCTATAGTTATCAACAAGTCCTAAGTTTCAATTCATCCTTCATAATTTTAGGAGTGTACATTGCGGTCACGTTACACAGACCCGATCAGTTCTGAATACAGTTATATGAACTGGTTTTATACAATATAACTGTGTGAATAATATCAGGCACGAGGGACTGAACTCTGGTCATGGTGCTGAAGTCATTCTTTGTTGTCAGATGAAACTCAACATATCAGCTGTGCAGAATCCTGAAACAGAAACAAAACAATGCAAACACAAACATTTCTTATTATTTGCATTACTTTTTTTTACCAGTTATTCAACAATCAGCATAAACATCGTTTCATATGTTTTGTAAAATCTCACAGCTGTATTTTTGCGGTGCGAGTAAGACAAAGAATAATGAGAAACGTGCGCTTCACTATTGAAACAATGTTACGAACAATAACAAACTGGTGTCAATTTATCGCAATATTTTGTTTATCTACAGCAAATACTTCCTGACATATCGTACAAGACGTCGTGACTTTATACATGAGGACAATTCAGAAAAATCGTACAATATAACGCGAGTCAAACACTGGTGGCTTCATGTCAAGTCAGTCCCATCGCGATTCTCACATCTGAACTTCAAATATGGAGACATATTAATGCTTACAGCTCACAATAATAACATAAGTGATAAATAATGTACTTACACGAGCAGACAGAGGCAGAGGTAGTGAGTTGTTGTCCTCGACACAGACACTGAGTGAATGAGATTGCGGATTTGATGAAGGGGCGACGGAGACCTTCCCGGTGCATTCTGGGAAATGTAGTTCTCCGAGACTTAACTATGCCATTGAATGTTTGGACAGTTGGCAGTTCAGATAAAGCTGAGCGTAGGTCTGAGTGCCTGAGAAACCTTTATGTGCGTTTTTACTGACTCATAAACAACATACATTCATGACTATAACTATTTATTAATTTGTGTTTAACACGAAAACAACGCATAAAAGATTAATATAAAAGTTTTGACATGTATTCTGCAACTTTTGAAATGGATTTTTAATACAAGTCTAAGAAAAGCATGTTTGTATATTGGGACAAAATTACTAAACTAGGTGCGTATAAACAACATCTTTTTTTATGACTTTTTCTGATTTTGACTCTTCCTTAAGGATTTTTCCAGGAATTACAGATTTTGAACTTTTTCCTTTGTATCATCCTTCTGATACAGCGCAGTGTCTCCACCTATAGGACAGAGCAGTTTACTACACCTGAACTTTGTAACTAGAATTAATTCACAGCAAACATCTTATATAAATCTTATATAATTCTTACAAGTACACTAAACTATACCTCAAAAAGTTTAAATATAATTTTTGCAAAGTTTAATACCTAATAGAAAACAAAGGAACATATAAGCATTTAATTGAAAAAACATGACAACCAGTCTAAACTTTTTGAAATAGAAACGGATTTTAGTGTTTATAAACTTACACCTAACTTCAGCAAAAAGATGCCTGTAAAATATCCAAGACATGTTTTCTTAACCAGTTCAGACAAGGTATAGTGCTGCCCTCCAGTGATACAACTTTGACAAACTTTAAAATAACGCTGTCTGACTCTCCAGTGTTGCTCAATAGTGAGTAAAAATCTAATTTTACTCACATTAAAACATATCAAAAGATAAACCAGATACTAGCTTTACATTATTTTACTATTATTCGCACTTGTGAATGTCTGTCTAAAATAAACAGCATTTTATGTAATTTAAACCTAATTTACATGCATTTGTTTTAAAGCTCACACACAATAAAGAGAAACAAATAATTGGCAGATTTTTATTTCACAACAGCTTCATGGCTTTCCAGAAGCCAGAATTGTACTAACACCATTGGTTAAAAGAATGTTATTTGCAAATCTGGCAGGTCACATTTGAATTATTTTTACTTCAGAAACAATTTAGACGTGTGAATTGGTCAGACACAGAGTGACACGAAACTCAGTCAAAATCAAGTCTGAACAAAAGCCTGTTTCACATTCTTCATAAACTACACAAGCTCTGTTATAAATGGGAATTGTTGAGTTAGTATTAATTACTGATAAATGTAGTTTCTTCCATCTTAGGTTGTATGAGAAAAGCACTTGTGGTAAACATTTCATTAACAGAACCGAATGCAGCTAAACCATCTAACGTTTTAATGTGATGCAACGTGTGAGAAAACTATTTCACCAGCATGTTTAACCATTAAACCCATTAACATTAAATCCATATGTGTTACAATGTTTTATAATGTAAACAGTGTACTGAACACAAGCTGTACAAAGTAAACAAGTCACTGTTAGATACATGAAATGTATCTAATACAAAAAGACACCAGAAGGCATGTTGTGATATTTAAAAGACCTAAAATATCTTTCGTCAAAGCAGTTGTTTTTACATAAATGATACTGTAAGATATACTGAGGTTGAGAAATGACAGAAAGTGCATCAAACATCTTCGGAAACAATCTGCATGTAGTGAATTCAAGACTGAAAGCAATGGCTTCACCATTTTAACCAGTTTCTTAGTAAAAAATATATTAAAACCTTCAATGGCGTTTTCCCACTTTAAAACAAACCCAACATTTAAGATGCATCTGAAACTTTGCCTATAATTTTTATATATATAATTTTTTTACAAAATACATAACACTGTTTTCTAATAAATGAAAGCACCTGTATAAAACAACATAATTTATGACATGATTCATACAGGAGAGCAGTCCATGACCTGTGCGGTTAGCGTCTCTAAGTTATTAGCTTCACAGTGCATGGCGGCAGTCATTTGTCAACGGTTAGGGCCCATGGCGCTACCCTCAGAGTCCTGAGTGTCCCTGGGCTTGTGGGTAAAAGGTTTGATGCTTCCATTCCACCTGTCTTGTGGGGTGTCGGGTTTGGGTGAAGAGGGTTGGTGCGTCTCCCCAGGTTGCTCTGGGGGTCTGGCTGGCTGTGGGGAGACGGGAAGATATCCTTGGGCCTGAAAAATGTCCTCCTCTTCCTCCAGCTGGTGACCTGGTGCCTGGAGATCCAGCGGTTCCTGCAGGATTTTGGAGCCACCCAACAGGAAGTCATGGTGGGTCTCTAGCTCAGTGACGCCGTTGCCACTAAACGTCATACCGTCATTGTCTTGCTCATGTTCCAGCTGTTGAACCCACATTGCTTCTCTGAGAAGACCTTTGAGTTTGGTTGGGTGGCCCTCTGGCAGATCGTTGAGAGACTTTAGAGTCTCTTTAAGTGTTTTAGATGTTTGGGGACCTGTGGTGACGGGGCTCGGCGAGACCGCAGGGGTCCATTCCTGTCTGAAAGGGGTTCCAGCGCCGCTGGCCTCTTCCAGGACCCCGGAGCCCAGCTCAGCCAGGAGGTCAAGCTTATCGGTTTGGTTGAGTTTCTTTACATTTCTCAGCAGTGCAAACATACTATCTACATCCTTCCAAAAGTTTGTCCAGTCATCCAGGTTAGGACTGTAGTCGTGTCTGTATTCGTACGGACATTCCTGCACACTGTACAAATCTTCCAATCCTTGCCAGTTGACATCCTCTGTGAAATTGGGCAGCTTATGATTTGTGTAGCTCCCAGGCTGGCTGTGCTCTGGAGAAGGCAAGAAAACAATCAGTTAGGTCTGACCAACATGTGCAATTATTCCCAGCTTTAAGATGCCAACACCTTGAATTAGTGCCCCACACCCCACTGCAGCGCTTTCAAAAGCTTCAGACCAACAGAAAGCTCGAAATTACAAAGCAGCAAGTGTGTGAATAGTGAGTCCAACCAATTCTGTGCATCCAAACAAAAACCCGAATCCCAAAAAAGGAAACTGAAAATCTAAGCAATGAGGATCAAAGACACAACAGAAGCAGAAAATATGGGGGTACCAGGCAACCTGGAACCCAAATACAACCAGCAACCCAAAAAAGACGTGGCAAGAGATGGCAAACGAAAGTCTGCAAAACAAAAGCGTTTAAAGACGGGCGATAGACAGAAGCTGGGATGGAATGAGTGGGTCAGGCAGCAACGGATGGTCTAAGTGAGACAGGCAGCTTTCGGCCTCACTGAACCAGAACTGCCGCTGAACTCAGGGTGTGTGGAGACATGGTGAGCAGTATGGAGACCTACTCAAGGGTGGAATGAGGACAGACACAGTTCTTATATAAACACTTGCAAAGACTCACAGGAATGAAGGGCTTAGCCTCCTCAACTTTGACCATTTTTAATGCTGCTGTTGCCTGGTAAGCAGGTAAGTCAAAAAAATGAGAAGTTATGAGTTTGGTGTCCTCATGAAGCAGTGAACTAAACCGAGGATCTAACAAGACCTAGATGCTAATGAGACGACTGGTCACCATTCAGAGCTACATCTGAACTCACGCAGGTGTGAAGAGGCTTATAGTTTAGTCTGCAAATCAGTTAAGAAACTTGGGAAGAAATATTTACTGATCTTGTCAGGAAATTAACAAAAAATTGTGAAAATAATTCATTTTTTTAATTGAGACAAATCCATAAACAAGGCATGAAAACAAGGACACAGATTAAAATAAGTTAAATTAGAGGAATGCATGTGCGAATGGCTTTTTTAATACTTATTTCTGTGCATTATTATTATTAATTGTTATTTATTGAATTAATGTTAGATCAACCCAACATGCAACCACACACTTAGTTCGATGAAAATGGCGTATTAGTGAATACAAGCCACCCATGCAGTTATTTTAAACACTCAGTGAGGGATTTAAAAAGTGTGGATACCTGTGTTGATCATATCTTCCTCCATCTTTACTCCCTGATCAGGAAAATAAAAGCAATTGAATGTTATATGTCTATTGTGATTAAACAGAAACAATCACATCGCAGTTCTTCATGCATAACCCACAGCTCCTGAAGGGAAGTACTGTTAGATTACAGACATGATCGTGAAATGTGATGAAAGATGAAGAAACTGAGATAAATGACTGACGGTCCTGTCTGAATTGAGACAAAGGTGGTTGTGTTAAGAATGAATGTTACATGACAGCATGTTATACTGTCTGTTATGATCTAAGGTCAGAAATAACATGAGTGTGATTCATGCACTGTAGAATCTATTAACATGCAAACATATTTTCAATAGTGTTCCATTACTGATGCTAAAAGCATGAATGTGTTGTCATACATATTCATTTAAAATTGGGCGAGCAACCATTTAAAACCCTGCACAGTTTTATTACAACACAGACAGTAAATGTCATTTTTGCTTCCAAAACACAGTATCCGGCCACAGTATTGGTTTAGACATTAAACACAATCATGACAACTTGTATTAAATCTAAATATTCAGTTATTTATACGGTCATAGCAGCTGTTATGGCTTGTTTCTATGTTTGCTTCTCTTGCTTTTGTGATGTCATCAGAATGAGTCAATTTCTCCCCACACGAAATTATGAACAGATCTCAGAACAGTGAAATCTTAAAGACAGCAGCTCTAAACTGTCAAACATCCAATATTATGGAGACATAGAACAAAGAACTGAACAAAAATGACATTTCAGTCTGAAAATACAATTGCCCAAGTTTTCAACCATAATTTAACTCTCAAATAATGGAAGAAATAAAAAGACAAACAGGAAATATAATCTGTAAATAAATCATTTTAGATCTTTAAACATTTATAGATTTTCACACCTGCAACAACAACACACAACTGTCAAAAACAATGTCTTTCACTCAAGAACCATTTATGTAGACTCTGTATTCCACTATTCACAATAAATGGGGAACAATACAAAAATATGAGATTGTACACACTGCTGGAATCCGAAGTCCCCTACTGAGGGAATTATATAGAAAACATCAATGAGAAAGATACTAGTAGATTGTTTAGGTCAAGTCGATTGTTTAGTGAGCAGTCCATCACCCATTAGTAGACATCGCGCCACACAGGGTCACATGACTCACGCCACACATGCGTCATGCCAAAATCAGACCATAAAACATGCTAAATAATCTGTTGCTAATTATATTCACCTTTTTTTCTCAAAGAGACTCAAATATATAAATGGCACAGAAGGTCAGTTCAAAGGACAGAAAGTTGAAGCAGAAAAAGGAAAGTTACCTGTATCTTGGCTTTTAGGTCTGGGGTTACATTGCTTGTGACCCTGACAGCTTCTCATCTCCATCAACTGCAGATGTAACTGACTCAAAACGTCTCTTTCCACAGTATAAACCGCATTGGTTAACTGCAAAAACACAGAGCACTCACTGAGTCACACAGCCAAGGGTACCATGTTGATAACCTAAAACATTTTTGTTACTTTTTTTGACCATGATGCTACCACTGCGCCACAGCTCAGGTAAATCGATCGATTATTTAAAAATGCAATTGTTAACTAAAAACATCTTTACCTGGTAAGGATCACTGTTTAGATCAAAGTACTCCAGGAAGCCAGTGGCAAATTCACAGAAGAGCGTGTTGTGAGTGTCGTTGATGGTTCTCAGGCACCAATAAGTGTTGTTGTTGGAGCTCGTGCAAGCGCAGAATCCACCCACTGTGAAGACAAAGAAACCTTTATTAACAAACAGCCTGGCTTTAGGGACACCTTGTTTCTCATTGCAACTCCCTTACAGTTCCAGAAGGGGGCAGTCTGCCAGTGGTCGTTATTATGCGTGAAGCAGGTGAGTCCAGGAAGACTGCAGTCGTCGCCCTTCCTCTGTCGTTTCCTTTCCTTCCTCTCCTTCTTCCTGCGACGGATCTCATTGTAGAGTTGAGCCTTGCTGTCGACTTCCTGCACGGTTTCCCTGTGGCACAAATGAATGAAACATTAGAGCAAGGCTGACAGAAACTCCATCCCAGGTGGATTAGACAATGAGATGGAGCGGGCGGAGCCACCGCTGCACACATGGATCGGGTCAAAGGTCATGAAGATGCAACTGATCCCACCACAATAACACCAGTGGATAAACCTCAAGTTTCATTGCTTACAATGTGACTGGAATGATTTAAAAAGGACAGTTTGCTACTGCAATTAAATAGTTAGTCCATGCAAATGATCCATAAAATGAAAGAAAGTCAGTTCTAACTCTTAATACACAGAAAACAGGACTGTACAATATGAATTACGGTACACAACCCATATGCAACTCTTGAAAACGCCACAAAACGGCTAAGTGTGTTAGCCCCTGTAGATGTTAAATCCAACACACGTTCTACCAACAGCGAGAAGATACTACTAACACACAAACGCACACAAAACACTCACTTAAAGGGATGTAGGTGGTCATTCTTCAATCTCTCTGGTTTGTTTTTCTGCTCTCTCTCTTTGCTAAAATAGCTGGTTATAATAAGGAGAGAACAGTACTAAAGTCAATGAGTTGACAGTCTAGCTGGAATATCTACAAAGGCCTTGAACAAACTCAGAAGGATTCATCTGATTTTACACTGGTTTAGGTTTAAAAATTTGGCATTCAGTCAGGATTCAGCAGGTAAGATGTTAGTTGTGCGCCACATACTTTTCTATATGCTAACTTTTAAAGCACTCAGTTTAAAAGCTTTAAAAAGAAGCAACTGAGCAACATTCATCACATCATCTCAGACACTAAAAGGCAACAAGATGTTCATGGAATGTAACTGATCAATCGCTTTCATGGTCCACTCAGAGTTTTCTCAGAGTAACCCAAGTCATATAACAAAACACTGATAAACAACGTCTGTGTTTGTATAACTGACCTCTTTTTTCCACAGTCGCACTCATCCGGCCTCCTCCTCTTCAGATGACCTCTGACCTCTCGCAGCTTCTTCATCTTATCCTGAAGAAGTTCGATCTGCAGGGCAAACACATCAAATAAACATGTTGTGAGGTTTATCATGTTAAGCATACAGTGGAACAGGCCTCCAAAACAAATACCATTATATGTTCTTACCTCCTGGTCCACAAAGTTCTTATGGTCTTTCCACGCTCTGGAGGACCGATAAATCTCTCTTTCACAGCGCACAGTGTCGTTCATTAGTATGAAACATCTGTTAACCCAAATAAACATGATTAACAAGTTTATAAAAACCATATACAACACTGGCAGGTAAACGGTAAACTAGGCTAAACTTAGTACTTATCAAATGTTTACCTTATCAAATGAATACACTTAGTCGCTTTGAATAATGGCAAATTAAAAAATGTAAATGCCGGCTTAAAGAACATATTTTAATTATATAAAGAAATGCAATCTCCATCATACAAGGTAATATGTTTATTAAACATTTTATCATGTGGTGGTTAGTGGCTCTTACTTGTGAGTGACTTTGAGGGAACTGAGGTAGCCCACGGCATTAGTGTCATCAGACTGCATCTCCTCTGAGCCATCATCAGACTCCAGCCCCAAGTCTGAACCGAAGCCTCCCTCTGGCTCAAAGTGCCGCTTGCTGATTGGCCGAGGCTCAAGTGGGGTTTTGTCATCAGCCTGTAGGTCCACGTCATAGATTTCACCCTCAAACTCCACTGACAGGGATCTGGCAGGGCGCGTGTGCACAAAACGGGGTCTGTAGCCTAAGAGAGGATATCCGAAAAGCCACACATCTATTATACTGTAAAAACTCATTTGTTAAATACATTTCATGAAATTTTCCTCAACATTAATTTGAAGTGGGAACAGATTTGTTATGGAACCGATTCAAACATTTGAGGAACTGGAAAGAATCATTCAGGTTTGTTCACTGATACGCTGAGTGACTTTTCCTGTAGAAAACAGTTACACCAATAGGTGGCGCCCAGTAAGCAACTTTGAATCCTGTTCACTAGCCTCATCCACCTCAAAGCCTGCACTGTTTGTTTATATTTCCTAAGACAGAATCACTGTTTCTTTTTTTGGTATATACCAAACCCCATGTCTCCTTTAAGACGTGTTAGATAAACTCATCTAAATTTGCCCTAGCATTAGAAAACACTGCAATAGCTAGCATAAACATCGAATAAAGCTCTTTATTTCTTGTTAAGTAATTCTTTTGTTGAATTGTCTTTAACTTTTGCATGTTTATATAATGTTTACAACTGCAAAAAATGTTAGGAGTGTTCTTTTTATTATTTTAAGACCTTTCAAATCAGTCAGTCAGCTGCCATTTGTACATCAACATTTTCTAAGTGTTTAAATTCAGCTTCCAGCATTTCACGGACCATTTTCAGGGCCGCATGTTGTACCCTATTTAGGTCAAGTACCTAATACAGCTAACAGACCCATTCCACTTGAACTTAATCTGGCCTCCTCATATGAGAGCACTTACGTGGACTCCTGCTCTGAGCGAACTGTCTCTGCGCCCGTCGTGCCGCCTTGGCCGTTTTGTAAGGCCCGTCCCCACACTGGCAGTCTTTCTCCTGGTTGTCGTAGCTTCGGGAGCGAAGACTCCTTGCCCTTTTTTTTGACCCCTCCTTCAGAGACCCCTTACACTTTTGCAGGCGCCATTTCCCGCTGACCTCCTCAACGCAGTGCCACTTCTATAACAAACAAGTGGGAAGTTAGGATTCAGTTTACGGACAGACATTTTGGTTTAGCTAACCACTTAGTGTGCAAGAAACCAGCTCATTTGCATAACCAGACTGTCTTTGTGAATAAAATTAATCTGCTGTCTCTGAATGGTAAGACAGAGAAGTTTAGTGGTCAAACTTTGAAATTTGCAGACTAATCCCATTAACTCGCAACCAAGTGACACAATAGGACCACCTAACAAACTCTACTCATAAAGCGACTCATCAGGAGACAGAACAGATCTAATCTCCTAATTCGCCATTGCGGTTTGCCCTGCAGACACTCAGTGCTGACCACAAACTAGATGTGTTATGAGAAACCATTTTCAAACAATGGCTAAAACCTTGCTTTGTGTTCCTGTAAAGCACTGGAGACCTGTCACTGAGTTCATGTTTCTGCAGGCTTGCAGGCAGGGGAACGAACAGCAGACAAACGTTTGTTTGCAAGGCAATAAACCAAACGAGGAGCTAGCCAAAGCTAGCATGAACATTTTTACTCATTAGTTCAGCCAGACAGACACACACAGCAGGCAAACACACACAAACATAGGCTGAGCATTGCCTGACACACACACACACACACTCCAAAACGGCACTAGTCAAACATACATAAGCAAACAGAAATACAGCCAACTATGCAAAGCCTGACTACTTTACAACTTGAATGTCAGAAGCACAACTCTAACTCAGAAAGAAACACAGAGAAACTTATACAGGCATAAACTTTCAATCACACAGACTGGCCTCACTGACCCAGGCAGTGGAGGACAGCAGTCTTTGTAGAGCTTTGTCATCACATTCCTACAGGCCACAGACGAAAGCACAAACTCAGAGACAGACCGACACTCATCACAGGCCAAGGCTTGATGTCGAAGTAACAGACCAAAACTACTGCAAGCTTTACCTGTGTTTAACACCTAAACATGACATTTATTCACTGAGGGCATTCATACCCAAAACTAAACCAGACTAGCCTTTATTGGTTGGTTTGAAAAAAATCAAGCTGTATTTGTGTGCTGAACTGACAATTCCTCAGATTAGCATCTTCATCAGTTCTATTCTTCATTTAAGTTCTATCTTAGAAAATCTGTAGGATTTACAGGGGTTCAGCCATTAGTATCTTTATAAAATTGCCCCATCAAATGATATTTGTCTGTAAAACATCAGCTTTGTTCTGGCAGGTGACTGGCCTAGCATGAAAAGATGGAAACCTGGCTGTTATTTTAGGCACACGCAAACAACTTTTTCTGCGTTCAATCAACTTCCCAGACAACCTGTTCCAGTCAAACACTTAACCTGACCATAAAAAAAAATCTGGTTTGCATTAGCTCTGTCCTTAAAATACAGTCTGCATTTATGCTACCTGAAATTATACCAATTTGTAATGTTCGGCTCTTTTAGATTCATTGCCACACCACAGAAAATCTGCTACACCAGACACACCGCTTGCAGGTCTCTTTCATCAGCATACAAATCTCCAATTACTCCTAATTTGTTGTAAATATTGGTTTCAGTTACAGTGGCACCACTTGCCAGACTTTAGCTATGGGCTGAAAGCTCCGAACACTAGTTTCAAGTCAAAGATGTGAATAAATGTCTTTAATAACCATCAAATGGTAAAATATTAGCACAAAAAGGTTCTTAAAACTAAGCTAATTTTAGCACATTAATAGCTCAAACATTTAAACCTTAACGTAGGATTTTTCCTAGAAAGTTACTAAACTTGTTTTAACACTTGTTACTATGTAAATGTTATGACAACAATCCTACAGCCTAAAATTGGTAGCTGGGATTAGCAGAATAATTAAGGTTTGGTTGGGCCTCGATCTCCTGCCTCAATGCCTACTTAGACAGCTAAGAAGTTGTGTGCTTTTGAGTCTGTACCTGTCCTGGCTGTTCGCAGGGCGTCTGAAACTCGGCTTGTTGACACACCTCCTTCAGCTTCTTGTACTTGGGGAGACTGTTTGTATGCGGAGTGTTTACGCTGCCTCCCGAGTCCTCTTTCTTGCGCAGGATTTTGCTGCAACAACAAATGCGATTCGGTGAGTTGCATTTCAAAGCTAGAGTTTCAGATGGTATCATAACATCTCGGAAGCCCTTTGAATTGTTGCCATTGCTTTTTTTCTTGCAACCCAACCCCTAACTTTGCAAGTCACAAATATACCAACATGCTCTTAAACAGTAAATAAAGATATCGGTCATTGGATTGTAATCTAGCTCAACAACTGTAAGGTTGCTGCAAACAGTCAATTATGAAAACAGAGCTTAAAATAATCTATGTAGTACAAACGAACACTCTAAATGATTTGATTAATGTGAGAGATCTCATTTTCTCAAAATTCGGTTGTCGTGACTGCAAAACAGGTTGAATTAATGACATTTTGGTATAAACACATTTCGAGCCAGTGGTCTGGTTTTACACACAACACTTAGTCACGAAACCAACAGCCGGCACTGATCAACAAAACGCATTACGATTGCGCCATTCTGGTAGAAATCTTCTTTTACTTATCCATCCTACGCTATGTTTCAGGCTTAAGGCCGTGAGGGATCTAGCACACATTTAAAAGACTGACAGCCCTGAGCGACACATGGAACATTATACTGAGAGTTACCACACAAACCGACCATTTTAAACTCAACCCCTGGACCTACTGTGGAAACTGACAGAAGGGGCTTTGAAACACATTTTTTGGACAAGTGTGTCATGATTAAATATCAACAGACACAATGGATATCCAAAAGCCAATGCTCTCAGAGTTAACTAGGGTAGTCTTAAAAGCATACCTGCATTCCTCATCACATATCAAATATAATTCATGCACTCGTATAAAGTTCAGCTTCAATACCTCAAAAGCATAAATTTCCCCAGGGAAGGATTTATGACTATGGTGTGCGATTTGTTTTACTGAAACTCATCTGATAATGTATCATCCCGTATCAGATCTGAATAGTTGTGATGCTGAGAACACATTTAACTGAAGAACTGACTAAAAACAAGAACATAATTTAGGACAAACTGTAACAAAGACGTCACTGCAGCATGATATTTGCTCAGTGGAATCTTAAATTAATAACCTGATCTTATCTTTTGGCAGTTTCTATATCAAAATATTGGAACACAACGATTTGCATTATACGCAGTGAACGCGCCGTTCGTTTAGCACATTTTGATTTTACAGCATGATTAAGAAGAGAGGGTATGATGTTAGTTTTACCCCCGCTCCACAAGGAATGTGTCCCTCCAGACTTTTGGTTTCCGGTTGGGTTTGAATCTGAAAACGAAAATGCAAATATTCAATTCCTTTCTTAGTATTCTGGTTATTTGCATGCCACAAGCAGATGTTTAGGTTGGCCTGAACTCTTGACACCTTATCCACCTGCCATCGGTAGCGTCAGGAACCCCAGAGCATTAAAACATGTCTAACAGAAACCTTTTAAAAATTAACTCCAAATGTTCACAAACCATTCAACTTAACTTCCTTAATTAAAAATATAATGAGATACTATGCACCTGTATATTTCTCTTCAGACAAAAAATGTGTGTTCATCTTACCTGTTCACAGTCTTTTCCTGCTCCAAAAGTTTCATAATAGATTTTCCGTCCATATCCGGCGGAGTGTCCAGGCCCGCTATGTCCAGAATTGTGGGAGCTAGATCAATGTTTAGCACAAGATGATTGTTCCTGTAAGTAACAACAAATATACATTTATGCAATTTGCAGTACGTTCAAGGTATACAAAGTGCATGTGGTCCCTGAGAGTCAAACCTACAACCTTTGCATTGCAAACTGTGTTTACCTGGCCCCTGGCTCCACGTTAGGACCTCTAACGAAGAATGGAACCCTGATGTCAAAGTCATAGGGCATAGACTTCCCCTTTATCAGCCCAAACTGTCCTATATGGTAACCATGGTCAGCTGTGTAAATTATGTAGGTATTGTCAAGTTCCCCGGTGTCTACCAGAGTGTTGTATATCTGAAACACAAAGCAAACACACATTTCCTCTCAGGTCAACACCTTTTGAACACCCAGGATTTGTAGGAAGAAAGACCAAACCACTGACCTTTTCCACAGAGTCATCTACAGACATCAGTGTCTGTAGCCTCTTCCTGTGTAGGAAGTTGGTGAACTCCATATGTATTGGTTTCATCGGGCCCGTGTACTGCATGATCCAGTGCTTGTCCATGTTTGGTGCGTAGTTGTAACTGGGAGTTCTGTGAGGAAGAACACAACATGCTACTGTTAGCAAAACATGCACCTGTCCGCCATTTCTCAAGCACTTGTGGTTGCTGGAGCCGTCTGTTTTATAACACACTTGACAAGCATCAATAATGGAGCAGTCACCCCACACACCCTCCAAGGAAATGTACTAATTCTCTTTGCGAGATGTTTTTCTTGGTTTCGTCCTCCATCTCTCCTCACACCAAGCTGAGAGACTTAGGGTTTCTTGGCAGTGTTTAATCGTTTGAGGGCTGGCACATGTGTAAGAAAAATAATAGCTTCCACAGCCTTCAGGCCCAAAATAAAGTTTGTAGTAGGTCCAGCAAGACTAGAGCTATAACTCATTTGCATCTGAAGTGGAGAACAGAAAGCTGGGTAAACAGTCCACAGATTTGTTTGTTGAGCTAAGGTTGGAGATGGCCACCTGTTGATAGCATTTGGCCTCCATCCACAACTGAAGCATTGTGTGGTGGAGATACCACACTGTAGGTTTCCAGGCAGGGATCCTGCTCCTGGTGTCAGTGAATGATGGCAACAGAAATGCCCTATTCTGAGTGGATGGCTTCTGGTCTCTCCTCATCAGTTTGTCTTTGTGTGCTCGGTGAACTCCTCACCCAGTCAGTGAGGCAAAGTAATATAGCACACAAAAGAAACCTGTCTCCTCACATAGGTGGAGTAACTGCAGCGGACCACCAGGAATTTCAAGGTCAAAGGGTGGAATTTTTTTTGGGATCTTACACAAGTCACAAAGCAGGTTGGAATAGACGTTTTGTGTTTGATAGAGTTTTCGCAATGTGCCAGTATTGACAAAAACTGTGACATTAATTACTATGATTACTGTTATTTTAATACCTTATCTGGTAGACACTCCAATTCAGTAAAAGGTGCTATTGCAACCATTTCACATTTTACCTGACAGGCCGCAATGGTTATAAACTGAACAAAACAAGAAGAATTAAACTGATAATAATATTTATTTTAAAACCTTTCAGCAGATTTCAGCAGTCCTAGTCTTTAAGATTTCTTTCACAATTTTTGCTAAACCACAGAAGTCGGAAGCATCAAATTGTTCCCTGTCGTCTTATGCAATTCTTGTTCAGTCTGGCACCAAGATGCTCTTTATGGCTTTAACTTTTGCACAATGTGATGCGGTCACCTAGTACAACACCGATCAGGAATAAACCACAATTGTGCTGAAGCTTGTGTTTGGCTCTCAATAATACAACAACCATTTCACTCTGGTCATGAAGGTCCAACAGTAGTGTCTGAAACCCTGGCGTTACATCCCATAATGCAACATGCGCCTGCCATCTGTTTTATCCATTTGGCACAACCTGCCAGGCAACACTTGCAGCAACGAAGCAACTCGCCAGCCAACGTGAATTTTGGGGCATCCAAATGTGCTATTCAGAACCAAAAACATGCACTCAAAAAGATATTAGTACCACAAAGAGTTTAAGACAAACAATGCATTCCTCACATCCCTACAAGGTGAATGACCCGATTAATGTGAAAAGAACCAAGAAGTCGAGTAGGAAGAAAAACTGAGGGACAAAAGTGTGATCTTGTCTTTAGCATCTCAGGCATTTCACAGTCCTGGTACAGATTTGGAGATAGCTGGCCTGTTGCCATAGCACTGCATGTGGAATACGAATACATCCATAAAATTGATGATGGTGCAATGAGCCATCAAGTCCCTGGCACCAAAGTGACATCCATACAAATCTCACCCACCCCCAAACCCCCCACCCCCCATCACCCTGCTTGGCATGTACCAGAGGTTTACTTATAAATCATTTGGGTTTCGTGGTGGTAGTGTCATGTGAGAAATACATTTTAGCAAGCTGTCATCTGTTAAGATCCATCTCAATGGCGTATCCAAAAATATGAAGCCGCAAAAATTCCCAAAGCTACAAACTTATATTTACCTGCAAGCCAAATTATAATGGTATAAAATTTATAGGAAAAAATAATCTACTAGGAACGCTGCAGTTCTCCTGAAATATGGGCCCCAGCGTATTCCAGTCCCCTGGAATATCCTTTTATAAATACATACAGAACAATAAAAATATCTAGACTCAACAATTCCATCGCCAGCCTCTATTTCAGGAGTCTTGGCTCTTGGACAGCATATACGCAGCTAACAGGGAACATTTTTCAAAACGTTCTCCAAAAGTTAACAAAAATCGTTCTTTCAGTATTGTTAGTAGAACTCTTAACATTACATACATGTATATATATACATCATATATCAAAAATGGCAGAAATAACGTTGATAGTGGAACATTTTAAAACGTCAAGAAATAATGTTAATGTTACTTTCAAAATAACATTTTTAACGTTTTTGTTAATGAAAACATTAGAGAAACTTTCCTACAGCCTAAAATTGTTAGTTGGGTATGAGGAGTCTAATGGAATTCACATTTAGTGGCTAAAGGTTCTGAAGTCACTCACATGTGCTGGGAAGCATTTGGGAAGTGCTCGGAATACTGCGGTGCAGAATCTTCTGGGCCGTGAGGTGCCGCGTGGCTAATCACCATCATCACTGGCCGGTGCGGGTACATGCGCTTGGACATTCGGAAGTAGTTGATGCTGTCGTTGGTGATCAAATCCGTGAAGTAGTCCTGGAACAAGCAAAAGAAGTTACGGATAAATTTGAGCTTTCCACAGCTAAATAAGCAAAACAACAGCTACACGGCACCAGCAGTCGAGAGCATGTTTGCTTACGGAACCATGTGGTGATGCTGCTGTCCGGTATTGAGCGTGACAAGGGTGTTGACACCTTCACTCAACGTGAAGAGAAGGTCGCAGCCCTCCACAGGGCTACTGTTATGACAATAGTGAGGTCTTAATCTTATTGCTATGAAGCTCAGCAGGAATGTGGATAAGGGCTTGGGGGTAAAAAAAAAAAAAAATCACGTGACTGAAGTGTTTCTGCTAAAACAGAAAGCCACTGGCATTCATTGAATTTTTTAGCAACTTAAATTACATTAAAATTTTCAAATTTGTATCCACATATTTGTGTTAGCATATGGTTAGTGTACTTTGGAATAACTTTAACCACGCCCAAAAAAAAACATTTAAAAATGTCTATTAGTTAACATTTTAGAAGGTCAGCAAAATGTTACTGTCATTGTGTCAATGTATTGAATGAATGTCAATGAAAGAACACCATTCCAAAGACCTGAATGTGCCCTGGCAGACTAATACGCTATAGAACCGAACTAAAAAAAATTGTTTTGCTTGGACTGACTCAGGGCACAAACTGTTCTGAATTTCACCTAGGCACAATAAGTCAAATCCTTATTCACTTGTTGACTAAAATAAATGAACAGGCTACAGCTAACTTAAAACATGTGCCATTAATAATAAGAAGGGCCATTTTTGGTATGTGAAGTTTGGGTACCACTCTGTGAAAAGATCTAGTTCTTAGCACCTTACACCTCAGACATCCATATTAATATAATCCTTATAAGCCTCAGGCTTTAAACAGGAACTTAGTTTTTTCAAAGGCTTCCTGGAACCACTTGAACATCTAGCCACAAAACTTCTCCAGCTCTCAGTGGAGAGTCCTTCAGCCTCTTGCAACTCTTGACGGTAACTTAACACCTTCATCCAATTCAACAAGCAGGTTATTGGCATCCAGGTCACAGTCCAAACATTTATTTGCTCATCCCTTAGACTACCTTCCAGGCCAATTTGTGCCCAGACCAGGAAACCTCTGCACAAATTCCACATTCCCCAAAAATGTGCTACCTAAGAGACTGCAACGAGAGAAGCCAAAAACCTTTCACAGGAGCTCCAAAACACACTCTGGAGATGGACTGCAGCCATGTCAAATTAAACTTGTTAAACACAGATAAAAACAGATTCTATCACTTTGCTCATATTATTGGTCTTGCATGAAGATGGTAAATTGACCCTCAATCTCTCTTGCACCACTGTGCAGTACATCTGCGTTGTGAATGAAACTGTAGCTTGCTAATATTAAACACTAGGAAGTATATGTACTGTAGATATTTGAGTTTATGTAGAGGCCTTACGACATTAGTGTCCAAATTTCTTGTATGCCATTTCCAAAATTAGCAGTAACGGTTTCCAAAAGAAACAGTCCAGCAACAGTTGTAGGCTTTCAAAATGTTTCCAGAATGTTTCCATTATGTAACAAATGTTATTTTCAATGTTTAAGAAATTTTCTTTTTTTAAACATTGTATTAATGTTATTGCTTAGTCATATAAACATTAAAACGCTCATTTTTGTTTTTTTACAAAACGTTCCACTAACAACTTCTAAACAACTGTTTGATCATTTTAAGAGCCAACCTTCTGAGAACATTCCTTGTTAGCTGGGGTTTGTCCTAAGGGCATCTTCTCATTTTTTGGTCTATCAAGTGTTATGCAGTGTAACCATCTGATGATACAGAAGACAGCCCCCATTAAGACCCCATTTCCCCTTTAATCTAACCACATTCCACGTGGAGTCAACTAGCCCTATTTTATACTCAATTAGAGGCCTGAAATGAGTCGAGAACAGACCTTACAATTGAACATGAACTAAAGAAGCCGTTGGCACAGCAACAGAGCTCTGAACCGGCGTGACCAGCACGCACATACCTTGGCATAATCCGCTCCGTGCTTCTCCTTGTTCCCGTTCCGACAGACGGTGTAATTATAGAAACGGGAGTTTTTGATTAGCCCCACCCATTCGCGCCACCCAGGTGGGATATAGCTGCCGTTGTATTCGTTGAGGTACTTCCCAAAGAAAGCTGTTGGACAGAAAGACAACATGAACGCCGTCACCAGCAAATAAAAACGGACAGAGATAATTGTGGGCTAACATCAGCTAACAAAGCTTCAAACTTTGTATTCAGGGTCAAAATGGGCTGTCAACATACACAGATTAGCACCACTGATAGCTCCATATTTAGCTTTTATTAAATAAGTCTATTGTTTTAGGAACTTTAGGAATAAATTGGAAGTAAATTCCAGTTTCAGCAAATGGGCCAATTTTAAAGTATTATGTTCTGCCTTGGGTGATCCAATCAAACAGACACTAAATGGTTTTGAGGCCTGTTTACACCTGTATTTAGTGGTGCTAAATAAACCAACATGTTGCAAGCAGGATTCAAACCTGTGTCCCTGTGAACACACCCAATAATATAGACATAACTCACAAATCAGAATAAAGCCATAAGATTCAGTCTCTTATTTGTTTTATACACAAGTAAAACTTCTCACCTGTTCTGTATCCAGTGTTGTTTAAATAAACAGCAAATGAACGAGGCTCATGCTGAGCCTGCCAGGAAGGTGAGGAGCAGTTCTCGTTGTTGGTGTAGGTGTTGTGGTTGTGAACATACTTCCCAGTCAGCATAGAGGAGCGTGACGGACAGCACATGGGTGTGGTCACAAAAGCATTAGTGAACGCCGTTCCCCCGTCCTCCATGATCTTACGGGTTTTGTTCATCACTTGCAACGAACCTACAACACCAAACAAGACAAACAAAGGTTCCGTATCAAACTCTGCTGACAGAAACGAGGTTTGAGAACTTCAAACCTCAAAAGGGTCTTAATATACGTCATGCTGTCAGAGGAATCCATTGAAAATGTTCCAGAGAAGGTTCCCCGCAGGTTCTGTGGCAACGCAATGATTGAATGCGGTCAGAGGACCACGGCCTCCAGGCTCTCAGATGTCAGAGCGAAGCCGTTAAATATTAGGAGAGGAAATAAGTCGACTGTATGATGACAGTCTGAGATTGAGAGCTTTTGAATGTTGGGCTCTCTGAGGAAGGAACCTGATCCAGTGATAACAGTTTGGTTTATTATACATATGACACAGAAACCCACCAAGAGCCTTGGGTGGCAGATCAAGAAGGCTAATAACAATAAGCTAGTTAATGCTTTCAGGACATTGGAGCAAAGTTGGACCAAAGGTGACCAAAGCATTTTCCTCTGGTTAATTAAATGTATTTTTTAATATTTTATAAAATACCTCCATTGTCTGACTGACTTACTGAATTACTGTAACTAACTAATTTAGTGGTTAAATCAATGTTCCCAGATATAGCCACTAAATCTATAAGTTCTTTCCTAGTTATCAAAATAATTCTTGCAGTTATAGTAAAACTAACAAACAGTGTTTTTGTTATTTAATAGAAACATTCTTACAACCTGACACCTGCATTGTTCAATGGGAAATAAATTCATTTCATGCTACCCTTTCAAACTCTGAGCACCATTATTACTTGTGATCCCTACAGCAACTTTCCAGATTCTTGCAGTCATAATTATTGCATGCAGAGCGCTGACAAAACCCTCATGAGCGACGGATGAGGTCTTCACCTCATTTGTCTGGAGAACAGATGGGCCATTAATGATTGATTGCATCTGCTGTGCTCACCCAACTCCACGTCCTGGTCATCTGTCATAATGAGTATGATGTTAGGTCTGATGTTCCGGCGTTCTCCTTGAACC
Source organism: Yasuhikotakia modesta (assembly GCA_036877545.1). NCBI lineage: Eukaryota > Metazoa > Chordata > Actinopteri > Cypriniformes > Botiidae > Yasuhikotakia > Yasuhikotakia modesta. The sequence continues at coordinate 34,639 of JBAJNP010001160.1, forward strand.
CTCCCGCGGAGGCCTTGACCACGGGTGGTAAAGCCGTAGCAGACCAGTGGGGCAGCCAGGACCATCATCCAGGCCAGACTCACCAGCTGCATGATGGGGCCGAAACAGAGACCACGACCGCACGGAAGACTCCCGGAATTGTGGAAGGTAGCCTGTTGGGAAAGAGAAAGTTAAATACTTTAGATTTTACAGAAAAAAAATAGATTTTACAGAAAAAATACAATTTTGAAAAATAATTTAAATTGGATGACTTACAAACAAACATATTTCCCTTTATTTGCAGGGCAATTAAATCATCAAATCATTTGCATTTGCTTCAATAATATTTCTTTACATTTGGCCATGAGTAAAAGAAGCCATAAAAAAATTAACCATTGCATTAAAAGCATTTAAACAATTTTAAAAAAGAAATGCAGACCAACACTTCATAGATCCTGCATGCAGCTGAATCTGCACACAAACACATACAAAAACACATTTAAAATCTGGTTCACAGATTGCTTCCTAATGAGCTGAACAAATGTGCTAAACCCTACCTGAACAGCCCTCAGCATGTAGCCTATTGCTTCCCATAGGCCCCCAGTCACATTTCAAGACACTATTCTAAAGTCAAAAGTGTGGCAAACTCTCTCCGTCTGCACACAGAAGCCACTTCTTTCTCTCCAATCAGTCACGCCCCTTCATTGACTTTGAGGCTTTGCCATTGGCTATTAAGGTCTGCACCAGCCCACATCCAGCCAATCATGTTTTCTGGCAGGGTTGTCACTCAGAGGGCCCAGAGCTTGTGACCTCCAGCGGACACCCGGTGGCAAGTGTGAAGCCAGCGGAGGCGGCACAGGGGGACAGTTCCGCTACATTAACCCTTGTGCTGCGGTCGCCAGTCACAGATTTACACTAACCCCGTTTACCCAGCAGCACTGCAGTTGCTCTGTGTTAGGGGGTTGTTGGGGTAAAACAGTGTGCCAGGCCAATAGTGCCTCAATGAGATCTTGTGTAGTTGCTTAAATGCTTTATATACTGTCTGACATGTTCGATTTACTACCCAGCTAAAAGGATAAAAGGTAACGTTCCTAAAATGTTGGCGTTCACTAAAAGTTCAAACACCGTTCTTGCAGTAACCTTAACAGAACTTTTTAACATTACATCAAAATGTTATTCCTAAGTTATTAGTGGAATGTTTAAAAATGTTACAGAACTTTAAAAATCTTTGCATACCATTCCTATATCAAAGCAATAACGCGTCAACACAAATATACATTTTGGAAATTCCAAGAACATTCAAAATGCAAATGTTAGGGAAATGTTCTTATGACCTAAAACTCTTAGCTGGATAAAAACCATGTTTTGAGTGCAGGTCTTGTATTTTTTGTACTCATGCATGAGGTAAAGAGAGTTCACACATTTGAATATACCTGATGACTATTAGCATGTATGAAAGTGGGTTTGATTGATTGACCCGTCCAGTTCCTCACTGGAGTTTATTGTGCTAACATCATGGAGGTCCATATTGCCTGTGGCCCCCATGCTGACCCGTCTCAGATCAATGAGCTGTTAAACCACACGTTCATTTGCACCTGAGCCTCTTCTAATGCCAGTCATTTGTCTTAATACTTTTCCTTGGCAATGAGAACAACCACACTCTGAACAAACATTATATTTCATGACAGTAAGACCTGCAAAAACAATAGGAAGAATGAAGAACTCAACACTGCATCACATTAATGCCATGTGTTCACACTTTCAAACTAATGATATATCACTCGTCAGATGGGAAAATACCATCAACACTATTGACTTTGTACAATGAAATCCCATTTGATTTGGAATCAATGTTGATTCATGTCAATGTAAGGAGATGTGTAATAAGATGGACTCAAACATCGAGTGGAATAGAAAAGCGTGTGTGCTTGCCTTCCTCTGTCATTGTACAGATGATGGGCTGCCTTTCAGATGGGGTTTAAGTGCTTTTTTGGACAGAGTGGATTTCAGACGGGCTGTATGAGGGCTAGCGAGTCCAGTCACCCTGACAGCACTGTGCAAACACTGGAGCTGTTCGGAAAAACTCCTGGGATGGCAGGGCGAGGGCGCGCACACACACACGTCAGAAAAATCTCAAATATAAAGTTTAATTTTAACAATACACACTGGCCTTCATTTTAAACACTAGTGTAACACTATAAGTTAATACTTTTAAGGTATTTACTGTGTTTTAGGCTGGTTTGTGTTTGGTTAACCAAGTAGTAAATTATACACTTTTTGGTAGACATGGTTGCCAATGATTTCTGATTGGTTAAGCTAGTTATGAGGCCTTGAGGGGACTTACATACCAGAACACAACATGCACTGGTGACAGGCTTTGCTTGTTCCTTCAGCATGAAAATTAGATTGACTTTTTAGCATCAGAATTCAATTTAAAGTGTTAAATGAATCCTCACATTGACCTTCTCATGTGACACTACAATGGAAACTTGTGTGTGATGTTTCTCCAGCAATCTGAAGCTAACGTTATTAAAAACAAAAAAAAACAAAAGTGAGCAATTCAGAACACTCGTGTTTTTCTCAAACAGGCTCAAATTAAACCGCCTCGGCTCTCAAAGATGACACATTCAGAGCTGCAATTTTAGAATACGGTCGACTCAAAATATTCTTTCTGTTTTCCTCCCTGGATGGTAAAGGGGTCGTGAATCATAATTTTATTTTAATTATCCCCATTACTGTGAAAATGTGCTTCGGTCTGTAGCGCTGGCAGGAACGTAAGCCACCGCTTTGCCTCTCTGATACACAAGTCCTGCCATGATCATCTGACTAAGAGAAACAGACCTGCAATCCTCTATTCACTATTTCCATGATCATTGAGAAACAAAAGCGTCCACACTTTCACAGAACTTGCAATGAATCAGCACTGGGCTGGTGTGCAAAGATTAGAATCTCATGTTTTTGTCTTCTGGCTTTCTCTGGCTTTAAAGAAACAGTTTTTCAAACTAATGGGCATTAAAAGAACATTAATGTATTTATAAAGAAATATTGCACCTTTATCTGCAGATCTCGGTGAAGCACCAAGACCACCACATTAGCCAGTGGAAAGTTCTTAAGGAAGGAGTGCAAATTTTGCACTGTCAATCACCTTAAAAAAAAAACATGACAATCTGTACTCAAGCGCCTGTACTTTGCATTGGAAAAATAGTTTCAGAGCCATTACACATTATCACTTTGCAGGAAATGGTGATCATTTCAAGTAGGTTTGAGGTCTTTATTTACCCTGACTGGCTGTGCACATCTGCTGAGAGTCATGCTTTTGTAGACATGCATTTATGAAGTACACAAGAAGGGTTCCTCTGGGCTAAAGGCAAGCAACAGTAAAATGAGCGTCTTTCAGCCTGTATTGTTTTTTTTGGGGTATAGAACAAATGGCCCAGTAAATAAGCCTCTACTGTACTCAGCTGAGGGTTATAATCATTGGGATTTATTAAGAAAAAAGGTCTTGAGAGTTCAAAAGGAGCAAAACAAAAAGGCCACTATTGGATTTTGGGCCTGACACGCAGCTGCCAGAAAAGCCCCTGTGCAAGAGGGGCAATTTTCAGATTAATGTACGAGTCCTTCAGTTTCAGAGCTTTTATGATTTGATTATACTATCCTGCTTCATCTATGCACCCACACAAATATACATTTATCCTGAAGGCATCTACCCAGATTTAACATTGTAAGAACATTCCCCTAACTATTAGTAAAAATTCCAGTAAAAAAATTATTAATGTTCCTGTTAGGAGTCTAAACTTACTCTGTAACATTTAAAAAAATGTTTCACTACCAACTTAAAAACTTGATGGTAAAAAAAAATACTAAGATTACTGCAAGAATGATTTTGATAACTTCTGAGATTCTGAGAACATTAGCCAATGTTCTGAGAACCTTAGAGTGTTCCCAGTTAGCTGGGTAGCCCCCCTCACTCCCGACCACACTGCTGTGTTTTCTAACAAGTAGTGCTATCAGAGACAGCAGCGTAGCAGTTCCTGGCAAGCAAAAAGCCACCACTGCTGCTTGTGGTGTATCCCTGACCACATATTTTCATGCGCCCTGAACCCCCTTTGACCCACGTGGTAATGTGGGGTGGTTAACCCAAACCTCAGGCACCTGGCCTCCACAGGAGCCTCCAAGACACAGGCCATTGAATTCACAGGTTCCTCAGGTAAGGACAGATCTTGAAATCATCCTGGGAGAGAAGCCGAATGAATGACATCAGAATGTCATGACCCAACACATTCTTTCCAACCCACACTGAGGTTTATAATATCTAGTCTGTATTTCGAACAGTCTGGAGTGTGTCGATCTCTGGTCCAGATGCCACGACAGATGATAGCTTGCTTTTAACGTGTTAAAGCGAAGTACGTAGATAAACCACTTGAAAATGAAAAGCATAATATTAAAATGGCCAATTTCCAGATTGAGGGGTCAGCTTGAATTAATTCCTTATAAAGCAAAACATCAAGCTCACTGCTAGAACAGGTTCTTCACCATAGCAAGCTTTTCTTCACGTGTATCTTCATTGTAAATGAGAGTCGCTTGTTATGCATCCAAGATCTAGTATAAATCAAACCAGATGGCACAGCTTAACAGTGAGTCAACCATTCATAAATACAAGGTTTCCATAGACAAAGAACGAAGTCTCAAGGGCTAATTCTCCTTTCCATTCCCTCACCAAAGAGACCAGTTCAACTTGTTGCTCTCCACAGGATAAGCCAAGATCAATCAGCAATAAGAACACATCAGCGTTTATAGGTTGCGACATTTTCATTTTAAATAGCAAAGGCTTTAAAAAGAATGATTTGTTTTTACCTCAGTATTGCACAGACAGTATTACTGAGCAACGGACAGGTGATTTTCCTGATGTTGTCATTGTGAGATGTTCCTGGGTCAACATCATTCCAAGTTTGCAGATACTATGAAGTTTGGGCCTACAACCAGGGTAAGGTGGGAACACCATTGTTGTTCACCTATCAGTTCTCACTGTTTTGGGGTAAGTTATGGCTAGGATTAGGCATAGGGATAGTGTTTTTCTACAGAAATTGTGGAACATCTCTCATTTGGAAATTGGACACTGTGTAAAAAGCAGAGGTCTTGTAGAGTTAGAGCATGATGGCTATTTCAGCAGAGGCCATTTGCATATTTTGGTATGCTAATTATTCCCATTGGGGGAGAAATGATTACCCAGTCACAGACACTAAGAATGTTGAGGTTTGGATTTCGTAAACTTTTCTTTTTTAGAAAGAAACCAGGACTTTGCGGTTTTAGCCGCGTGCAGCTCTGTCCACACCGAGCAGATGCAAACGTGCTGCGGCCAGGTCTCGCCGCATGCCTCATGGAAGAAAGAGTCCCGTCCACCCACACAAGAACAGAGAAAGACAATGACACTAGAAGAAAAACAGATTTAGAACATGCATGCATATAAACTCTGTGACCCAAATGAAAGTTTTCTGTCATTTTGTTCTCGCTGACGGTAGTGACTTGAGATTATGTGGGGAAAAGAAGAATTTGGAATCCAACTTAAGTGGTTTCAGTTTGTTCTTGCGCCACTGGACCGTTCTTCTTAATCACTGCGATGAGAACACATACGCTGCAGTTGCATGAAATGCAGACATGCCAATGCACCAACTCGCACGCAAACACCTTTTCCAAATGAGAAAACCACATGCGACTTTGAACTTTTAGCCATTTAAGTAGCAGAAACTTTTTTCTTTCCAACAATTTTATACACACCAAAATGAACCAATTGACTAGTGGTTATCTGGTCTCCCAGTCTAGCCAAACAGGTTTAGATGATTATTTTAGTTGTTTCAGGCTAGATCAACTGAATACCAGCTTGACCAGTTTAGGAGACCAACTAATCACCTTGCGGTTGCATCTAATCAACCAAACAAAGCAACACTCTTCATACAAGCAAAAAAAGCAACTCTCACGTTGAAATGTAAACAAGTAGAATATAAACGAACACAGTGGTAATTAAACAAGCAACTTAAACTTAAGCTGTTCCTTGAAAAGCATGACATTCTGCTTAAAACCCCTCACTGATGTGTCTGGGTTACGTTTCTGTCTGGCACTTACTATGTTTGTGTGAGTATTTAGTGGCTTTGACTCTAAAACAGAGTCAAAACCAGCCTTTCTTCTAAAACCGCCAAGCAAACCTCCAAAATCAAATTACAATTAGAGAAGCAGAAGAGATGCTGCTGTCAAAATATGAGCACAAGTCAATGATAGTTTAACCTTTAGGCAAACGATCATCATTCTAACTGGTTTATTTGGTGGTTTTTAAAGAAATGTACTAACATAACCAAAGTCTAGTGGTGACATAGTACCAGAGAGCCAAATTACAAAGGGTTGGGCCGTTACAAAATACACATGAACTAATACTAACCATTACTTCATCGTTGCTGTTTTGTTGTTAGCAGTTTATATTGAACTACTTTCAACTGGCACCAGACTGTATTTAACCGAGTACTATTAGTGTTTAACCAGTATGTTGACTGGTGCAGAGGCTTTGACAGATTCAAGGTCTGGTTTAGGACACAAGGACCTTTGGATAACAATGGAAAGTAGTTGTATGCTAATCTCCAAACCTTTCAACGAAGAGAAGGGCTTTCATGTTCTCTTAGCTACCAGGGCCCATCTCATTCATTATGAATATGCATATAATGCCACTAATATAATCTGACTCCCACAGAGTTCAAAGTCATGTTTCATTGTGGCGCCAGGTGGCCTGATGGGAAATGGAGGACTGAGAAACTAAGAGGAAAATGATTAAAATGTGTGTGTTCACTTCATGCTAATGAACTGCCATTCACATGAAAATGCTACGTCATGTGATGAATCACAGCCAATCAGAACATAGTGGATGTTTAATATACATTAATATGGGGAAGAATAAAGGTTGGTGAAGGTGGTTCTCATGGTTCTCTGTAAACATGCGAGTATAGGAAGACCACCGGTGAGCTGTTAGACTTAAGTCCCTTAAGTTCCCCAAGCTGCCAAGTGCCTTTGCTATGCCAGCTCACATTAACAGTGGGTTCTCGAGTGACATTGCATCTGGCAAAAACTGGTGTCCCCTCCCCACACACCCATTGGCAACTATAAAGTCCCAACCACTGGGTCTTACTTACACCTTAAAGCCCACCCAAAACACAACTCTAATCTCCAAAGCAACATCTCTACGATTTATTTCTGAGACTCAGGGGTTGTGGTGGCCTTGGAAACAGTTATGATTTTTTCTATAAACCAACATATTAGCACTACTGTCCCAGCTAATAGGGAACATTCTCAGAACATTGGCTCAGTTTTCAAAAATGTTCATGCTGTAATGTTAGTAGAACGTTTTCTTAAGTTATACATAAAAGACGTTTTTCCAGAGTGGTTAGTGGAACATTATAAAAATGTTACAGAATTTACAAAAGTTAAAATAATGCTTTTATAACAAACAATGTTCATAAACTGGATTTTTTAAATGTCCATAAAACTTAAGTAACAAAAACATTCTTCACAGAAACCTACTTACAACCTGAAATGTGGAGGCACCTGAAATCATACTGTCTGGGAATGACGGTGACACTATTTCAGTAATGTTTAGTGGCATTCAGTTCAGAAGAACCAGTGGGCATAGTGCAGCACCTCTGGCACTGTTAGAGAATGCTCAGCACTCAGACTTAAACACACACGGCACAAAATTCAGTGCTAAGCAAATTCCATTCAGCTCCTCCTCAGCTTGGCTTTGGGAGAGATTACCTCTCTCTTATGAAGGCCCAGCTCATTAGCCATCTGCAATGTCTGCATAGCCAAGCAAGTTCTCAACATACTCCAGAAACTTACTCTGTCCTCAAACAAAAGTACAATCGACTGAGATCGCCAGGTAAGGCTGAAATCAACTCTGACTGAATCTGGCATTGGTTTAGCAAAGCCCAACGGGAGATCGTCGCTGGCGTTTGTGCTCAAGTTAAAGCTGCTGAGGCAAGCCATCGTAGCCTCTCGCGGTCAGCCTGGAGGTATTGCTTTAGAGGTTTTTGCTTGGTAATTTCCAGGCTGTTTCTATAAGTGTGCGGTTGATGAAAAAGCAAAGAAGCAGATCTCTAAAGACAGCAAGATGGAGGAAAACGAAGGAGGCCGTGTCAAACATTTGGACTTTGATCAACTCTGTACATGACAAATGACAGAGAAACAGACACAGTTAAAAGCATTTTACGGGCCTTTGCGGGGGGAGTAGCAAAATGAATTATAGCTGCCACTGGACATTGTAATAAATGCGTTTCTTTGTCTTAAAAAAGGTTCTTTTAAAGACTTTGGGTTTTGTTTGACTCATTGTTTCTTTATTCATGAAACACGTATTATAATGATTAAAAAAAACTATTAAACTAGTCACAAAAACGACCTGAATAAGACATTTCATCTTTTATTTTCATTAAGAAAGCTTCCTCTAGCCACAATGGCAAATACAGCAAACACATTAAAGTGCCACAAAGAAAATATTCAAATCACTTTGAATTTCCATTGACGTAGCTCCTCTGAATAAATAAATCAATGTCTTTTCCATTAAATCAGCGGCCGACTCCCACATAAGAGCCAAACAAATCTGTTTGAGCTGGAGAATCCTCGCCGCTTAAGCAATGCTAATATTATACATGCCGTTCCCTGATTGAAGACGCGTGGCACAGCTACAAAACTTCCAGACATAAATCCCTCAGCTTTCTTTCAGTGGAACGCTGGGAAGACCGCATGCTGCCAGGCCACGGCAGAGCCGTCCAGGCCACGGCTGTCCCTGACTCATCTGTATTATGGGGGTTCCTCATCATGGAGGACTGGTTATTCATCAACACGGGTGGGTGAGAAGACCAGGTTACTGAGGTAAACCGATGTGACAACCCTTGGAGATCTGCTCCTGCTAAATAAAAACTCCCACCGGAGTGCCTGTCAAAACTACTGAGCACCTTTTAAAAACACATTTGTCCAGTAAGGTAAACCCAGCGCATTTCCCTAAAAAAGCATCCAATGTCTCTTGTGCATTGGATGCTTTGAACACAAACCAAGCTAACAAATTTAGCTTGTAAGAATGTTACAAAATGTAAGAAAGTTAATTTAATCTTAATTTAATTACATTAAAAAAATCTATATTGACAGGTAATGTTTTTGTTTAAAATCTATTATGCTTTCAAAATTAAAATTTTATACGATACATAAGGTTAAAAAGTTCAACTCTGCATAAACCAAAACTTGAAAAAACAAGAAACCGTGTTCTGAGAATGTTCTCTGTTAGCCTGGAAGTGGATTCAGTGAGATTTAGCAATGCTTTGGAAGTTACACAAGGGCACAGTTTAAAACCCTTGAACAAAACCAAATTAGACAGTGATTTCCTAAACTCCCTATTTCTTTATTAATGAGCCAAACTGACTTGTATTCAAACCTGTAATATAAATACTTGGTCTACAGGCAAGCATGCACAACAGGCCTCACCACTGGAACACATGGCCTGTCTGACAGAAGCGAGCGAGACGGCGGTACCCTGTTTAATGGCAGGACAGTCTTACTGATGACACAAGCAAGAGTCGTAAGACTGTCCTGCTATTAAACAGGGTAACGCTGTCAAGGCATGAGGGTTAGAGGCTGCAAAAAAAATCCCTAAGAAGTTTATTTCACGTGCTTGTAAAACAGGTCGGAGGGATCCTGGAGAAACTACCATGTTCCCAGAACGTTCGTGCAAAATTTCTCCTCAAAATACTGAAAGTTGCACATGACACTAGGGAAGCTTAGGAACAGAATTCCACACAGAAGTTTTGAGGGAGGGGTGGGGCGGTTGGGGGTGAATGGAGGGTTCTGTCAACAGGTCCCATTCGGAGCGTTTCTGCCCTGGCGTGAAATGGTACACTTCCAGAATGTGGGACATGTACAGACAGAATCTCTTCAACGACACAGACTATAAGAAAACCCACCTACGACCGCATCTATCATTCACTGCTGTGATGGATACCGTTGACATCACTCATTAAAGGGAAAACTATTTGTTACCCGTTTTAACCACACAGACATGCTGAAATGTAACCTGTAATTTGTACCCCGACGCTTTCCTCACCAGCGCTGGGGGCGTGAATGCGTGTGGCTTTCTTTAAAGCGTGCAATCGCATCATTTGTAACGTAATTAACTTCGACTGCGCTGGCATTTTTGACACCTGTAGTTACAGTTCACACCCCACCACAGACTGTGTGATCTTTCCAAATCCACAATTATAAATCCACAACCAGTAGATCAAACCCACAATGCCGAGCGGCAGAAACAAACACGTGCCATTTGTACCCAAACCTTAACCTAGAGTTGTACACAAAAGCTCTTCAGCTAGCCTGGAACAGTTACGAAACTCTCTCTTGCTTCTTTTGCTTTGTCATAACACATCTGTCAACAACCTTAAAACAACATTTTGGCAACGTTAATTACAAAGCAGAGAAAACAGATGCAATTTCCTTTCCCTCAAGTGTAATTTATTTACAGCCACATTGATCCCAACACGCCTTCAAACAGGAAAACCGCAGGGCCGCTCCGGACTCTCCGGCAGCTTGCATCTTGGGCTTTGGTGTGACAAACACAATGCAAACATTTATAGACATTCCACTATGACGAAAGCCACAGCAGAGGTCATATTTATATCCCCATGGCAAAGACCAGAGTCATGTCAAAGTAAATGAATACGTCTGAATGGGTTTGGACTGGGACACTAATGGCCTGGTCAGAACATCACAGCTCGATGCTGTTTTAGCAGCAGTTAATAAAAGATGGAGGGAGGGGTGGTGACGGCTTTGAAAGCACTGCATGCTGTCTTTTATTAGGCAAGCTGTCGGCAGAACATGCCTGTTCTTCTCCTAGATTGTTCTCCATTTCCATTCTACATTAGCAGACAGATGAAACCATCTCTTTTTGGTGTCACTTTCACTCAAATGCATTCTGACTAATGCTTAACTGCACGTGATACAAGCAAGGCCTTATTCTACAGCAGAACTGACATGGCCATTACAGTGCAATCCAAAGTCATGTAAGCATCTTAAATATTTAGCACTCAAGGAACTTAAAACACCAGCTTGGCCAGACTGGAAGACCAGCTAGTATTTCTTAGCAGGGCTGCCCAAAAGTCACCAAAGGGGTTTCATCAGTGTCTTAAACCAACAAACTAAAAGGATGTACCATTATGTTCCAGGATGTACCACAGATACGCTCTGCCATTTCTCAGACACTAGGGGGTGCTATTAAAATCCCCCTCTCTGCAGAACACACACAAATGAGTTCATAAAAAAGTTAAATCACCATAAAATACCATGACACCTCTGGCATCATGAGTAAAATTAAAAACCTTACATCTACAGGCCACAGACAACATTTATTGTACAACTACAGCAATGATGTCACCAACCCTTCCTTTAAAAGTAGCACCTCACTTCCTTTCATAGCACTATAATTAGAGATAAACAACTACTACAGAGTATGGCTCAATATCCTCTATCTAAACAACACTTTGATGCTCATGTAGTTGGAATGGAAGAGCCACACAGCTCAGGAACAGCTGGTACCTGCAGTCAGTTCCACATGCTGTCGTTTCTCCAGCACTTGCCAGCACATATGAGCAGTTAAACGTCCAGCACTACAACAACTGCGATTTGTTTGACAGAACGGCAGCAAGCGCATGCGACCAGTTAAAGGCAAGGAGGCATTTTATAAACGGCGGCAGGGACGGATGGCACAAAACCCCCTGCTGTTTTGATTCAAGTCTGTAAGCGAATACGAATAGCGGGGGTGAAATATTTAACACATGTCCAAAGAGAAGCAGGATATTAAATCATATGGACTGAACACTCATCAACAGAAAGTCACATTGATATCTAAACTCAAAAATGTTTCCCTAAAGTTGCTAAGTAGCTAAACATCAAGTTCCAGCTTGGAATGTTTTTTTTTTAAAAACATTTCAGTAACAAAACATTTTTAATATATGATTTATAATGTAAAAAATTTCTACTAACATTACTGCAAGAACGTTTTTCAATGACATTCTCTCACACACACACACAAAAAAAGCACACTTTAGCTCTCTCTCTCTCTCTCTCTCTCACACACACACACACACACACACCTTCAAGTGTACATTGCTCTTTTAGTCCTGTGGTCTTATTCCCACAGTACAGCTGATCCCTGGTCAAATTCTCCAAAAGGCCAAACAGCTACTGAAACAATATTAGTGTTGGCAGATTCTAACCTAGAAGTGCAAATTATTTGCAACAGCTGCTTCGACTGTTTATGCAAAAACACTTTAGAAATCTTGTGTGTTTCACAGTGGTGGCAAGCCTGCGTTTCTTAAGCTTAAAACAGTGCACACAAACAAAAAACAGCCATGTGCACTTGGAGTGAGTGATTGATGAAGAATTTAATTGAAAATGTTAAGGTTTCACAATGCAAGAACAGTCAAAGGTATTGTGTGCTTCTGAACCTAAGATTTTGTGGCTTTTAAATCATAAACAGACTTTAGTTTATCTAGAGCATCCAATTACATGTAACCATCACAGGTACTTATGTGAAAGTATATTCAAGTCTATGGTTTATAGTACATTGATGTTTACTATATATACACACTGAAGTATACTAAGTATAGGAAAACTGACAGCTTGACTTTAATCAAATCCACTTTGTTGGCACTAAATTGATTCAAATTGAAGGTAATTTCCATAAAATGATTTTTCAAACACTAACAAAGAGCACAAAAAAATGTTAAAGGCACAAATATACATTTTCAGTAATAAAGCATTTAATAAAAATAAAAATCTGTCAGCTTTTAAATTCATGTCCCTTCATAATACAGTATCCATCTCTGGTAATGACTGCCCTCATTGTGAAATCTTAACAGTGGTTTTCTCAAATGAATTTCAGCGAGCGAGCGAAAGAGAGAGAGTGAGTGATGTTGACACGGTTGATTAATGTGTGTAAATAAACATCATTCACACAACTCTGGCTTTGTGGCATTCCTGGCATAATTTTTCTAACCCTCCTCACCCTCACAGCCCCTTCAGCAAACACCTCGCGCCGTATACAAGCCCAGCGGCTACGTATTAATGCTAGACGTCTCATTTCTGCTTGCCGCTCTGTTGGCAGGTCTCCCTGTTTTTGGTTGACTGGAGTTGAGTGAAATTTGTGGCGTGACTTCTTTAAAGTTGCCCCTGTGCTTGCATGCATGTCGCAACTCAGACAGCTGGTGCTGGAGATGTCCTTAAATGCCACATTTGCTCAGCACACAGTAGCAGGTAGCTTAATGCATTAAATGCACCGCAGCTAACAATTTAAGGTTTTGAGAATGTTTCCCTAACATTGTTATTAGGTAAAAAAAAGTACTTTAAAGGTTCTAAAAAACATTTAAAATGTCTAATTTTGTGAGGTACTGTATCAAAGTTTATTGCTTAGTTGTAAGAATATTAAACTAATTCTGTTTTAATTCTAACGTTTTAAAAACATTCCCTTAACTGAAGAACAAGATTTTGATAAATGCATGCATTACTGCAGAAACTTTTCTGCAGTAATAACTGATAACTGAGATAATTTACAGAACGTTCTGAGAACATTTCCTGTTGGCTGCGACATCAGTAATGTAATTGATAAAAGTCTTCCATTAACTGATGTTTTCTGGCAACATCTGTATTCTTAGTCTTAAACTTATTCTGTGACTTGACATATAGTTAAGTTCAATGAAAAAAAACGCCTAAGAAAAGTTGCAAAAGATCTAGTTTAACAGACTATGTTGAAAAGCATTTAACATATTTAAAAACCAAGCAATTTAGAACTGTTGTGGTTTTAAAGGTCAGAACATGAGAACCACACCGGCACAATCTTTAGTGGGAACGTTTCAAATGAACTGAATGAACGTTCCAGAGCAAGGGTAACATCATCTTACGTTGCCAACATCCAAAACCAGCACCAGTTCCAAAAAACCTTTCAAGAGGTTGTCAGTCACAGAACGTTGACAGAACCACACAACACAGTGCAGGTCCACCCTTCCACTCACTACTGTATCACTACAATCTCTCATTCAGAAAATCCTGTCAAAACATCTAACATGTCAGCACACTTCAGTTTACATTAGAGACCGCCAACCCCATGTAATCCAGATCAACTACAAGCACCAGATTGTCTGACAGAACAGTGGAAAACAGTGTGAAATGTTACTACCTGAATGAGAATGCAAGTCTTGTTTACAGAGTTGATCTCTCTGTGTGTGCGGTTCTCTCTGGAGCTCCTGTGTTCATGAAGTCAACAGTGTGTTTGAGAGGACCACACTGCTCCTGGAAGACAACCTTCCTCCTCTAATCCCTTCTGCGATGTGATGACACACACTAACCCCAACCATCTGTTGAAACACGTCTTCCAGCACTCAGCACAGCGGTGCGTCAAGACAAACGGCTCAGTCCAATCAGAAGGGGCACTGGGTGGCTCTTCCCAGGCTGGAGGCAGGGATCAGGACATGAGGGAAACACTAGCAGAGATGTCTAAAAACTCCAGCCACAGTAACCTGAGATTTAGAGAGAGTGGGAGAGAGGGAGGAGATGAGGGGAGGGGACAGAGAATGCGGGCCGGTATGCGTTTGCAAGCTCAAAGAGGGGTGGGAGTGGCCTGCGCTTCTGAACAGTTATGTTGCCACTTGTAGCTGACAGGAAACTCATACATGCAACCTAGGGTTGTTTAAAAATCTCAGTCATTTATTTATAGTTAATGTTATAGCCCCTAAAACCTCTAAATTTGAGTTTGGATAAATAAAACTAACGCAGACAAGATAAAACTGTTGTTTGCGTCTAGCTGCCAGATCAGTGCAGCTCACACCTTCCCATTATAAATCTTCAGCTGTCTCTGAAACATTCCTGTCCTAATCTATGGCCTTAAGTTGAGCAAGAGAGATTTTGCAGAGATAAGAACTTGGAAACATTATTAGCACCATGCATTTTTATTTCCTTCACCTATGATGCTGTAGCGATTTTAAGAAGTTCAATATAATAACCCCTGAAGCAAGACTAAATAATTCAATATGAATAACATTTTCCCCACTGAGTTTGACTAGGAAACACCAAAAACATTTGCTTTAGCCATCAAGACTTTTGGAAAAACAGGCTGTGTTTTGACATGCACTGACAATGGAAAGGACTAATCATTTCATCTGTTAGTTGAACAGAAAACAGAAAGTGACTTGTCTTTTATCAAACCCATGGCACAATAAACATTCTAGCCCTGGCGCTGTGCTATCTTAGCCACTAAGTTCATCAGCTGAGGAAATGAAAACAAAGACTGCTAAGTGACCTATTAGCATTCTTTAAAGCTGCTTTCACACCTGGTAAAAGTTTCTGTTAGGCCAGACCAAACTTAAACACTGATCAATCTTCAACCGTGACAAATCCCTCAGCAGTCCAAAAACCAAACAAACACAGTGAGCTTGTCATCACGTACCCTTCTCAGGTAGCCACAGTGGAGTAGATTAGACACTGTTTATATCCATTAATGCCAAAATCTATCCCTTAAACCAGGCAGTTTCACTATTCCAGTGCTAGTTATGTCTATCTTGGGCAGGCTCAACATGGGTGACAATCTCAGGGGAAGCAGATGGCAAAACACAGGTTATCATATTTATTTAATACACACACACACAGAGACAGAGAAAGAGAGAGAGAGAGAGAGAGAGACAGAGAGAGAGAGAGAGAGAGATTCTTTTCTCTCAGTATTTTTTCCTTTTATCCATCAAGCATGTAAGTTTTCGTTTTTAAAGGGCTGCCTGTACAAGGCACATACATTCATTGTGTTAAAATGCCACTTGTTGATCCATTTCCTGGCCGGCACACTCAGCGGAACTACTGGCTGAAAAAGATACTTCCACTTTTGTAGCAGCTTATTCATCTTTGCTGCTGTTTAAAGGCACAGGATATTAGATTAAAAGCAACAAAGGATATTTTTTATCAGGGGCACATGAAACCCCCGGTCTTGATTCACATGAGGTTTAGAGAAGAACAGGGACGAGGGCTTCAGGGGAAGAGCTCAAATTAGATTGACTGGATTCTGTTGCAACCCCACCCCCTCACAACTCGCATGCCGCACCTCAAACCCACCTTCCCCCAACCACAGATAACTCTAAAAGCCTTTGAGGGTGGGCAGGAGTAAACCCCCCCATTCAGTGGACTTCACTGCATGCTTGCTTCAGTTCAAGTCAGCAACTCGCAGTGTTCCTGTAGCTTAATTGGTAGAGCACTGCGTTGGTCTTGTAAAGGTTGTGGGTTTGATTCCCAGGGAACACACACTAATCACTAATATACATGTAGAACTTCAATGCAGGAACAGTAGAAACATAAATATAAATGATCAAGTAGGTACAATCTCTCAAAAAAAAGTTAAGTTAGTCTGACCAAAACCAAAAATTATTAACTTAAAGGACTAGGCACTATGTAAAAATGATGCACCCTAAATAAAGGTTTATTTATTCTTTTGTAATATTTGCATTGTTCAAAATAATCAAAACCTTTTTTTAAGAAAAATTTAAGAAAACATAATGACCTATTAAAACTGACATGTCGCCTTTCTAGAAGGAAAATAAGTCAGTCAGAAAAAGAAGAGAATGCAAACATAACATTAAAATTAAACATTAAATTATTGATAAATAGTTGAAGAAACATCTATAAAACGCTTTTTGAAAGCAGGAGTTTTCAAGATTTCTTCTGTCGTATAAGGCTGAAGACACTGCAGGAGGTCACTCAGGCTGTAGAGAGCATAACCGAAAAGGGTTTCCCCCATCCAACATACAAAAGACAGAAGAGTGAGGGACACAGGGACAGTCCCAGCAAGAACTGACCCCTGCAAGGGCCCTCACCCATCTAAATGAGGCTCACAGGTGCAGTGAAAACCTTGTGCATCTATATGGCCAAGGGGGGCCTACTCGGTTCATTTGTCCCATTCCTTACGCTTGAAGGAGTTCTGGTGTCTTTGGGCCAAAGGAAGAGAGAGTCTGAGAAAGTGTGAGCAAGATAGGGATACGGCTTCAAACATTCATGGTGTTGTCTTCCATGGTCTTGACTGACAATAACGTGTGCAATGCAGCCACGCTCTGGATCAAAGACTGTATAGTCAGCTGCCTAATGCCTTGACCACCACAGTCCTAAAATATCCATGTCTTAATCATCAATACACATGCAACAGCCAAGTTGAAGCGTCAAATGCATCGCAATGCAAATGCAGTTTAGAGCTGAAAGTTCTACGCATCACTGAAAGTCATTCATCAGACTCTAGAATTTCACACAGATCCAAAAGATAAACAATCAAACTCATTGCAAACTAACTGCACTCAAGCATTTTGATTTCCCGGACACTGTCACTATTGTTAGCCTTGTCTTTGAAATTCAACATCAAAGCTAACTGCAGGTTAATGCAGTTAACGCTACACAGAGAAGTGTCATGTGAAACTGTCTTTAATCAACCAATAACTATAGGGAGGAACTTCAATTATTGAGACTTAAATCTAAGCAATTTCACTTTAAAATGACAAAGCAGTTGTGTTTACCCACTGTCAAAATCACATTAAACTACTACCTGCATATATGTCTCAATCATTTTAGAAAGCAGAGGCGAATTCATGCCTCACTGAAACCAAATAACTACCAACAAATGGCCTAGTAAAATGAGAATTAATCTAGTGATGTACACAGACTACTAGTATTTAAGACTTAGTTAAGCTAAGGCTCGATTGCTAAATGCTTTCACATTTTTAATTCCTGACAAAAAAATCATGCATTTTAGATCAGGGACAGCTTATGTCAAGTTAATCGTCAACACATGTAGGACTGACTACTTACTGCACATTTCCTTGTTCTGATAAAACATTTGTCAGGAGCTTTCTAGGACAAAAGTGCCCATAAATAACTCCAGACCCCAAGCAGGACCAATTTTCAGCTCTAAGCTGAAACAACTGTCAAAAGAAAGTGTTACTTTAGCTGGTAAGCTACATGGCTGCCACCAGCAATCAGGCAAAGGCCATGCATGGACCAATACTGACCAAACACTTCAAAGTGAGTATTAGTTTCATGGGCCCTCTTTGCCTGTAGAGTTTGAAACCAAATATACAAGTAATTTCCTCTGTAGTTTTTATCAGAACCATCATCTGTTCAGTATGGACCTCTTTATCAAACAGAGACAGAAACTTTCTGCATGGTTTAGTTTAGTAAAACATATCAGCACAGCCAAGCCATGTAAATCTTTCTACAACACAAATTTTCCTTAAATGTTGGCAGAAATGCACAAGGTGACCCATTAAAGGTCAACTTTTAATAAAATAAAGCCATAAAAATCAAACCCCAAAGCCCAAAACACACACAAGGGCAACATCATGAGATACTTTGTGGGTAAAGTGAAAGCAATTATCCATTATTTGTGCAATGCTCTTAGAAACCTCCACCAGGCTTTCAACCAGGTCTGGTTGGTTCATCTCCACACCAAGGTGACATATGAAAGCCATTGTCTTGATGAACGATGACAGTGATGTGTTAAGTGGAGGGGATAGGCTATCTTTCACACCAGACTGTCCTGGGGTTTGTATACCCCAGTGTCCTCAGTGGCACTCAGGGATCCCAAAATCCTTTGGTGCCTTCAGGCCCCGTCACAGCTCGGCATCTCAGCACTTAAGCAACAGTAAAGCACAGTGTGGCATGACAGCATGTGTAAATTATTAGCCCGTGGGAGCCCCACATGTAAGAATAAAGCGATACTAATCTTGCGTTTCTAGCAGATGTGGAGCAGCTGCAAAAGAGAGACAGAAAGATACTAAAACATTCCTTCAGTGCAGAAACAGCACCTCATGTGAGGGTCATTAGTATGAACCACTATCTCCTACAAGACAGGGGTTGAATCGGTGCATTGTCAGAGTGGAAAGAGGACAGACCAAAACGAATTCCTCTAAGGCAAGATGACTCGCATCTTTTAGGACTGGGAATGATCCATCTGAAAACTACAATCATGGTTCTGTGGCCCCTGGACACAACCCTAAATATTCATCTTCATCTTGTGACAGGGGTGATTTAATTAAAAATGAGGAAAACAAACAAGCCTTTTTGTACAGATGCACTGGAAGCTGTTCAGTTGTATTGATTTGCTGCAAAGAATTGGTATTCCTGCCTTATAAACTACATAACGTGGTACAAATAAACTTTAATGAGCCACAACCAAAATCCATCACAGATAAATATAAGTACTAGATTTGTGCTGGTCTGTTTTTCAGCTGAATGCCTTAAGTGGCACAAGACTTTGAACTTGTCGTTTTCCATTTAAGTGAGCTTAGGACAGATGATAAGTTTGCGTAATACCCCCAGAGAGAGGGCAAGAGAGAGAAGAGAAAAACACTCACAGATTTGCACTGTGTGTGAATTCACACAAGCAGACTGATAGACCTGACACCGGGCTAATAGACACAGCACAGACAGTTACCCACAATTCCCTAGGCTTAGCTGTAATACACACCACTTTAGTTACTCTAAAAATATTCACATCTTTACTCTTGTTTCAATGACTAAATATCACCACAATAATAATTCATATCAATAACAAAAAATAATATTTCCCCCACACACTACATTCAATGTTCATGTTCAGGAACAAATAAAGGTCTCTGTCCGGAAGCTCCGTTTAATCCTCTCAGGCCCAGAGGTGAAAAGCGGGAAGACAGAGGAGCAAATCCTCGTACGATGAGGCCCTGTCTGCGCTTCAAAACCCTGCAATGGCTGCTTGAGTTTAATCCCTGAAAGCATGCAGCCAGAAGGTCTTTAGAGAGAGAGAGAATATGTTTGCTGTGTGTTGGGGGGTACAGTCATCTTGATAGCACCACCCTCTGTTTGACCCCAGAGGTGGCTTAGGGCAGTGATGAGAGGATATGAAAAAAACACAGAGGCTAAATATATCATTGAAGCTGGACAGCGTAAGAGCAGACGACTGTTTACTGCACTTCTGCACTGCTAATATGAATTAATAGCTAATATCAGAATTAGCTTTGTTTGGATGCCTTAATTTAACCTTCTGCACTCCTTCCTTCCACTTCCAGAGGAAATAATTAGCATACAGCATAACAACAGCTTACTTAAATAACCAGCGGTGTGATAAAGCTCCGAGTTTATAATATTTATAAGACCTCACTTCTGACAAACACGAGGGGGTTCTTGTATGCGGAGTGTGCCCCTCTTAGAGCACTCACACCTGGCCATTTATAAGGGCCAGTTGAAAGGGAACATTATGGCCCTGTGCTACATTAGAGGGCGTCTGGACCCTGGCCTCACAGAATGGACACAGCTGCCGTGCTGAGAATCACCAAGTTTAAGGGTCCTTGTTTGGGAGCTTGTCAGCTGATGAACTTTTTGCCCATAATCACTTCCTGATTTCTCACACACAGACTTCCATTTATTTATGAAAATTACATTTTGTTACTACAGTAAAATAAACTGGGGGAGTAAATAGTTATTTCTAAAATATAGAATTGAACACCACTATTTTTGGCCAAATTCTAAAGTATAAACGGAGGCCTTGCACTCATTTGGCAGACTGACTTCTTTAATAAATCTTTCCAGGTACAAAAAAGAGGTTGTCTTGTATCAAATGTATCTTAAGTTCAAATGCCACTCGCTGTGAAAATTAAAAGATTAGCAGTGACACAGATAATCATTCATGATGTCTTAAACATCATGTGACTTCTATCCTGCTGTACTAGTCTTCCATAATTTCTACAATTATTATATTTTTATTTATTACTGCACAGGGCGGCCCTGCCCTGCAACAGGTGCAAATTCCAGCAATACCTTTGAGTTTGGGAGTACTGGGCTTCTGTCAGTTCTGTTCTTGTAGTACTGGGTGTGTAATAAACTGTCTTGATTTAGAACAATTTAACTTCATGTCTTCTGTTTCAGCAACACACACACAAACTGATTGCCAGCTTTACCCATAATTCACAGCTTGATGCTAACCACTGTGACCATGAGGCCAGAGCTATTTAAGTTTGTCTGTGTGTGTCCATTTAAGAACAGGAAGCTCAGAAAACTGGTAGGGCTCCGCTGTCGTCTCTGTGCTAATTGGGTTTCCATTTAAACAATGGCAGTAAACATGACTAAAGAGGAACCTCTTGACAACCATAAAAAGCCAGTTTGTGAGAAGAACAAGAACTCCTCTTCTAACCCCCACTGACAGCCACTATCCCCCACAAGTGTCTAAGAAACGTCACTCATTTTCATGTTTGCACATCTCATTTACACTAGGATACCAATGTATGTTAACAGTATCATAAGATGACGGCTATCTACTAGTTAGTTGCAAAGTAAAGTACAGTCAAAGAAGTCTGTGCACTCTTTGCCATCTTTGCAATGCCTCCAGGCCACAATTTCAGACATGCAAGACCATACAAGACCAAGCCTTATCTGCTTGAACAGGGTAAGACAGACATCTCTAAAACAAGGCCACTCTCAAAACTAATGCATGTGCCTGATGTCTTCCATCGGGGTAAAGCGGTTAAGCAGGAAGGTAAATCGCAAGAAACCCTTTCCTCATCTCTCTGCAGGAGAACAACCCCAAAGGGGTGATCCTTGCTTGGGATAGAGTCCCGTTAACAAACCAACTAATAATCCTATTAGACCACACAATTTCCTCTGGTAAACATTCTTTGATCCAATGGCAGAATACAACTTTGAAAAAAGAAAAAATGGAATGAGAGTGGACAGTGGTTAAGAAAAGGCTGTGGACTTTTCAGCTGAATGAAATGTAAACAGCGCCTTAGAGAACAACTTTAGATCTTGGCAAACATCACGGAGGCCATCGGTTCCACTTTGTAACCCTTTTGGCTGGCAGGGAGCTCAGCCGCTTGTCAAGAACCAATCTTTTGTAGTACTCCCTGACACCCAGCCAAGCTTCCTTCTCAGAATGTGCTTACATATGCATGAAGGAAGATCTGTACAGAGCCTTCCTGAGGCACTGAGCCAGTACTCAATACTTCAACATGGACAGAAGGACTTTTAAAAGCTCTAATGGGTAGTTCAAACAACCCTGTTTACACCTTGTAATAAAATCTCGGGTGACAGGTCTCAAATGACTTTACGGTGATCACTTGTGATTTTTTTTTTGCTTTTCAACTGTTGTGTTCTTGTCCAGAGAAGTTTCAGGGTTGATTAGCATTTACACTACAATTTATAATGCCCAGCTGTGGATTGTCCATTCCAACAAGGGTGGGGAAGGGTTCAGAGCAATGAGGTCACCAATCTATAAGGACATTATGTTTTGAGAATTACACCAAGCTGTCCTGTCCGCAACAACAAGCTCTTTTGTTCATATACAAGCCTGCACCACAATCTTTCCTTCCTAAACAGCAACTTTAGTAACTCTTGGCTCCGTTGGTAAACTCTATTTGAACCTTCACTTACCCTACATAGAACAAACCTCAACTAAACTTAACAGTACGAAAGCGTAACCGCAATAACAATACAGTGTCTGGAACTGAACATATGTAAATCAGATCCAAACTGACAATATTGTCCTACATAGGAAAATACTAAATTGACACACCACAGAATAAGAGGAAAACAATGAAGAATTTAAGATGTTCCTTAGCTGTGGCTTATTGTCCACCTCAAGAAGAAACATGAGATGGGTGTTTGTATTTTGCTCTTGCGTGGATAAAAAAGGCTTCATATGTTCTTCCTGGTGGTACCAAACCCTGTAGGCTTGACTTATTTGTGAAGCTTTCTTCTAAGAAACGACTGCTTTTCTCTGTGGAGCACCTGGTGAGGAGGTCTTTGTGGAACAACCCATGAAGAGCACTATGAAAAAACAGAGAAGCTGTTGAATGTCAAAGCTTTGAACGTCAAAAGAAAAGCTGTTTTTTATGGAAAGCTATTAGACTATGCTTTAAATGAGTCAATGGGCATCTGACAATGTTCCTCAGGGGAATGATAAAGGTCACACACACTGGTTATTACCTTATTGTGGCCAAGAATAAGATTTTCTGCCACCCACACGGATCTATGGAATTCTAAGCAAAAGAAAACATGGCTCTTTTAGGCCTTTCATATCTCTGTATAATGCAGCTGATATTTTTTGTATTTCACATCCTGTTTGTGGCTCACCCCTCCCTGTGAATCTAAGAAAGTAGAATTGTAATTTACTGCCTTATATTTTGTTTCTACATGTCAGTTACAGTAATTACTAGGACAGTTGCACTAAATGCAAGTACATCAGCAAACACACACATATATAAAACATTTTACGAGTCCTTGCTTGATTCTACCTTTGCGATTTTAGTTAAATGCACAATTGCAAACTTGTATTACATTCCTGTAATACAAACATGCATGTTCTAAAATAATATATCATAAAAATGATCTTAGGAAATATAAAACGTACAGTGTCACTGTAAAGATTAGTAAAGGTTAACATGCTTTTTGGAGAGAACTACAAGGATTTTCTAATCTATGATCTTCTATGAGAACTAGAAGATTAGAGAACTAGAGGGATTCTCTAATATTAAACTCTAGTTTCAAGACTTGCGTTTTGTATTTTTATGCCAAAGAATGAACCAGTTGAACTGAGACATGCGTTGCACTGCTGATGGCTGACAGGGCCAATATACTCAATCATCTGCAGGTTCTAGCACTGGTGTGGAAAGAAAAGTCAGCAACCGAACATGTTCGTGGTGGAGCTGCGTACAAGCCAAGCTGGTGAGGTCCATTGTCATGTGCATGCAACATTAAACAAGGGAAACATCTGGAGAGGCACATAATGATCATTACTTGGGCTACAAGTAGAACCAAAGCTTTTGCAGCGACGCAAAGCTCCAACAAGGTGTCTTGCATAGCATGATGGAGTCTGACGCTTTTGAAAAGCCCTAGTAAAAGTACAAATGTTGTTTTATAGTTCTACTACAGTCACTGCAAAAACATTAAACTGTAAGTGGCTTATTTTAAAAATGTCACTGAATACAAATTCAATTAACATTCTTATAACCAAGCAATGCAAGAGTATATTTGTCTTTAACTTTCGTGTCATAAAGAACTTTGAGCAAATGCTAGCCAAAATTTTAAGAAGATTACCTGTTAGCCAGGCTTAACCACACAGACTAAAACTAACACACTGTCGCCAATTTTTAAAAAATAGAATGAAGGCCAGTTCTTTTCTTCAACAGAGTCACTCTTCTCACACACACACACACCTAACTCGTTTTGTATTTCTTCTCTCTAGCCTGACGCCATGAGATGTATTAAAATGCATGAGCTTCTCTTTGCCATTTCAAACAGAGCCGACCACGATCTCACACATGGCAAAGTGCAGACCCCCTCTGAGTCAATGTCATTGTTTATGACTGAGAAAGCAAAACATCCTTTGGCAGTATCTGGCCTAACAATGGAAACGCTGACACAAATGGAGGAATTAACGAGAATTAGCACTTAGGTGACTTACTGAAACAACTGCAGGTAATGTAGATGAGAGGCCTAGGGCTAAATTTGAAGAAACATTTATGTTCAACAGATCACGCAGGCTTGTGCAAAGACTAAGAAATCTCCTCACCAGAAACTCAAACCTAGTAGAAAGATTAAGACCTGTAAAGTGTAACAGGCTGTTATTTTCCTGCTTGTATTCGTACAATTTCGTAACCGTGACCTTCAACGAAAAATCATTACTGCGCGTTCTCACGCACAAATGCGGCTTTCGTTCTTGCACCACGACTTTAGACCTCACATTCGGTTCACATCAGTTGCTACCCAGACATGCAATTTCTTAACATGTGTATTTCAGTAAATGTATTTCTTAACATGTGTATTTCAACTTTAAATGGCATTTTGAGAAGCAGAGAGGTATTCTTAAGATCTGTGAGGGGCTGACTAAACTTTTCAGGCAGTGCGACTGAGATTTACGGCTGGATTATATTACCTGACTTGAACAACAATTTTAGCCACAAGCCTGTGCTTGGTCTGAAAACGTATGGGCGGTTAGAGTCGACAGAACTCACAAAGACTGTGTAATACATGATGTGTACAAACTCCAGTTTCTTGTCAGAGTATGTTAAGTGTGCGCTATCCAGTATTGTTTAATAATCCGTACAGATTTTAACATGTCAGTAATGGAATCCAGTCTGTATATGGCATCTAGCAAACCTAGCATGGAAAACCCTCTGTGGAAATCGCTAACATTAATCTCTGTCCAGTTGCATGCTGGGAAGGCAGTGATCCTAAAGTGTTGTGGGCTCGGCTATGAAGTGTGAAAGGAAAAAGGATGTCAAACAGACAAGGTCTTCATTAATCAACACCTCCTCAACGTCCGTCTAGAAAGCTTGTTGATGGAATGCTGCATAAACGGCGCTATTTTTAACAGAACATCACATGGAACTCGTATTTTCCAACATACCATTAATCTGTCAATGCTACCCAGCTTAGCCATTGTTATTCCACAGAAGGCTGTCAGGAGTTTATTGTGACATGGTTGTGATGCTATACATGGCTGTTCTTAACACTATTTCTTGGACTGCTCCATAAAGGCACCAAGTCAGGGCACTAAAAAACACTAGGGTATAAGTTAACACAACATTGACTATTACAACTAATTCTAATGTACCATTTGCCAACATCATAATGTTTCAATCTCTTCAGTGTTATTTCATAAAACAGTTCAAAACAATCTGAGCCAATCAGATTTCAAGTTTCCTGGAGACATGAAAACATGCCAAATCGGAGCTGAGCAACTGTTTTATCATTAAATGTCCTTCTCTGCAGGTTATGTATTTAGAAGTCAAACCCAGAAAAGTTACAACCAACTAACTATCAAAAATGTGATTAAACCACACCAAAAAAGCTTAATATACAAAACCTTTGAGGCAAGATGTTAGTTGTAATTTACAGTTAGTAAACAGAAGATGAGACGAGATGAGCTGTGAAGCGTCAAGGCAACGAACAACCTTCTCAGGATTGCATTTTCCCTGGAATGTTTGTCTTCTACAGGAAGTTCCTGAATGGACCCAACACTCATAGGACACTCACAGGATAAGATAAGACAGAATTTAACACTGCCCATTAGAGGCCCTATAAGACAAACGGATACACATATCAGTGTTAAGAAAACACACCCTCTGAAATGTGCGATTGGACCGATAAACCTGACATTAAATTTAGGGAGGTAGATGTTCCTACAGCTGGTGGGACGTGTGTTCAGCCCCATTACACAGCAGAAGGTCAGCTGGCTGTCAGGTTAACATATATGGTGTTTAGGTGACGGATACTACCTTTCATTTAAGCCTGAGGCGATGACCATCCTTAGACAAACGTGTGGCGTTTGTTGTTAACAATCCTTCAGGTGATATCTGAAAACAAAGTAGCTTGTTAGTGTCTTCCTCAGGGATTTTAAAAGCATCTTGATACTAGACTAAAACTGTTTAATGATAGTTTAGTGTAGATTAGTGTAGTATGACTGTATGTGTATAAAGTGTGGCACTAGGAATGCATCAATTAGCAGACATGTGGCTATTTTTAACACTGCATGGACATGACTGCTTTTTTATTTTTATGCAAGAAAAAAAAACAGAAACATGACTTTATATGAAATGGACATGCGGTACAAACATACTGCTTACCTGGGCTAAGGTAAGGAGCACCAATTTGTCATGTACCTACCAAATCTTGAAAAATCAGCTATTGACCTAGTAATTTTTTCCACATGGTTTAGGCGCATGTTCCAGACATACAAGAGAAAAATAAAACATGTCACTTTTCATTTATAAAGCATTTAATCCATTTGACTAAATAAATAACCAATATCCATTTAACATTTAAACCAAATCCAGCAACTATCCAATGTGTCAAACAAGTTTGGAAACAAAAAGTTCATGCAAAATCTTCAAAACTGCACAGAACTAAATCGTATGCAGAGACCTGATGATGGTTCCCAGTCAACACGCATGGTTTCATTTTATACGGTGAAGCAAAGCTGCGGTAGGCAGAGCGTTCAGAGCCGAAACATGCGACTGATTGATTGTTTGCATCCCTGAGTCTTTTCACAAGAAATTACTTTTACATGAGTTCCCCCTCAATGAGGACCAGACTGAGAGGGAACCTACATTTGCAGCGGCTGCAAACTAGCATGCGTGTTTCTGCACCTCCAGGCACTGGAAAATAAAATTATGGAAAGTATAGAAAATTATGGAAAACACCTTCAACGTAAGAGCATGATGGGCTAATTCTAGGAGTGGCGACACAATGGGAGATGTTTCTTGAAGACGGGGAGGGAAAGTGGGAGCCGGCTCACTTAGCTAAATTGAGCGTGTCTTATCCTTCAGGAGTCCGTGTTTACGGAAGAACAAAATGAAAAGCGCCTCACAGCTGGTGCTTGGGAATCCCATAAGCTTCTCTAGTTGTGCCGTTCCTTCTGTAGGGCTGGAAAATATTATTTAACTATACATCATCCTGAATCTTTAGCTGTTTAGATCTCATCAAATTTTACAGCACTTCTGTCAGATCGGTTTTGTATTCAGTACTTTTTGAGATGCCTTGGAATACAATATTTAACAAAATTTGCTAAACTAAAATAATTCTGTATTTGGTAAAAAGATACTGTATAAAAAGACTTTCAAATACATATCTTTTCCATAACTGCACCACTTAAAGTTAATATTTAAACCTGTAAACCTGCCCAGTTCTTAAGTTATGCTTGGAAGAGAAAACAGGTTGAAATAAACTTTGCTAGTTGTAAATATGGTTTAGAGAGATTAGGCTAAAAGCCTTAAAGTTGGAATGTTAAGTTGTGGGTCAGTAAACAACTCGTACCCTTTTGGTCAGAATGCAACAGGCATTTATCCAAAACCAGTTACTATAAAAACCAGGATAAAACAAACTACCACACGTAATGAAGGAAAATTTACTCTGCTAAAAACGTTCAGTTATATCTGGAGTTATGAATTATGCACCGATTGGCTGGCTGAGGTATTTTTAGCATTATGGATCATGTAATTAGGAATGCTAGTAGCCGCCCTGAGGCGAAAAAGGAAATTGGCTCTTATCAGTCTACATACTCAAACTCTGAGGCAACCATTAGGAGATAATGTCATTTTTGACTACAGGGCCTGCAGCAAAACTCTGAAGTCTATTCTAGTGTATTCAGCTTGAACTGTTGATACAACACAAAGGCTTGCCAAAATACTATCAATAACAAAACAACTGTCTGCTTATTGCCATTTAACTACTACTGAAGAAAAACACTTTAAATAAACTTATTCAGCTTTTGATACCATTTGGAGCTTAATAGCCCTAGTTTGGAACATTCTTCAAAAATTCAGCATGTTGTCCTGCCGTAGTTTTATATTGAACAAAATGTTCACCCAAAACTGAAAATTGTCATTTTTCTTCAAAACACTGGGCATAAAAGTTATTCCTTCAAGCCATACGTGAAATTCATTCTAAAAACAACCTCAAATATTGGTAGCACATTGTGTTCTTCTTCATAAGTTGAATGTTATATGCAGAAAACCTTCAACAATTTATGCTGTTTACGTACTGGAAGACACAACTGCAGTCATCTAACCCAATATATTTCCAGGACAAACAGGATAAATAAAAATGCTTGAATGACAACAATGGGCACCATGACTGACAGTCCAGACTGAGATCATTGGAAGTCTTTTTTTGTCAAGTCTCTGGCCTTTGTTCAAAGATTGATTTCATCTGCTTGAGTCTTGGCCAAGTTCTAGAGCCATCCAGTACTAGTGACAGACCAAACTAAACCAGCATGCACTGCAATGTTTTATCCGATGTTTGGACAGTGTCCGATCTCTGTTCAGTGAACCGGTACCAAACTCTGTCAAGGTACTGCTAGAATAGATGTCTGGATTCCTAAATCTCTGCATCACTGATATTAAATGTTTGTAGTTTGATGTCACTATAGTTCAAAGATGAACAACTGCTTTGTGCCGCTTCATAAGTCATTATGACACTTTTTTTGTGGTGGCCTTTAATCTTCAGAGAGCTTTTGTTCCTTCATGACTGTGTGGAATTGGCTCATATCTGAGGTATAACAGACATAGTTCTCGAAAGATCTACCCACCAAAACCACATACATGGCCCACACAGCCACTCAAAGTGTATTACACTCAAAAAAAATGTTAAGTGAAAACCCAGAATTTTAGCAATAACGTTGAACCGACTCACTGAAATGGCAAGTTCTCTAAAACACACAGTCAGTTACGGGATAAAAGTCACCACCCAGCTTACAATAAAGGTCTGACGCTATGAGATTAAAGCGCAGACATAATCAAAATAGAATATGTAATGTTTTTAACTTATATGAGACTTGCTTTTGGTGTGGTTACTGCCATTAAAACTGGCATCACATGCATCATGTACAACCATATTTCTCCATAAGTGATAACAGAAACGCTGCCAGAACAATGAAGGCAGGACTTCAATGGGTTGACTCCAGCTCGCTATAGACGTCCCCACGAGACCACTGCAGTCAATTCACCCTGCTTCACACTGTTATGAAACCAAAAGTGTGTCTGTGTGTACTGATATTTACTACATTGTGAGGATCAAACATCCCAACAATTATAGTAACGCCAGTGCATTTTGACCTAGAAAGGTCATTTAAGGTCCCCACGAGGAAACAAGTCTATACATTTTACAACAGCATTGTGTAAAATTAATGTGTGTGTGGAGAGTTGCAGTGCTCAAACCAGACTACCACACAGCTCTAACATATGTGATTTAGACAGTTTGTCTCGAGGCACTCAGTACATACAAAAGCAGCCAGAGATTGTACTGACAGCTGGAGATGTGATCCGTCAAAGCCGAGACTCTGAGGTTCCTTCAGCTCGGCGGTAGAGTGTGAGATCAGCGCAGCAGATGCATTTATAGACGCCCAAGATCATTAATCAAACAGGTTCACCACAGAGATACTGTACGGCACTGTCTGAACCACATCAAACATCACAGAACCACACTGTATTCTGTATGACATCCCTATATGATTCTAATTATCCTCAAACGTATGATGTACAGTGAGCAAATTTGATGCATGAAAGAATGCACCCGTAAACTGAACACAAAGTGGTTGCATGTGTCTGAGGTAAAATCAACACTGAAAGACTTTGATATACTGTGGGAAAATAACAAAAAAGGACTTGATAGCTCAATTGATTTCAATTGCTTGCTTTATGATGGCGCATAACGGAGCAAAAACAGGCCGATGTGCTGATGTGATAAAGAGGTGCTAGTTTAGTAGAGAAATAAATTTGAAATGCATTAGGAATCTATAATACTAATAATAATCGCCATGGTGACATTCATTTTCTTTAATGCAAAATTAGCATTTAGCAGATACTTTTATCCAAAGCCATTTACAATGCATACAACTTCCACATTTTTGTCAGTACATGGTGCTCCGAGGGAATTGAACCCACAACCTTTTGCACTGCTACTGCCCTACCAACTGAGCTACAGGAACACGAGGTACGTAACAAATTGTTAAAAAAAAAACCTCAATGCTTCACTCAGCTTAACCCCACTGTATTCATGGATACATGAATATTATAAAAGATCAAATATTACAATTTAACCACATAAATAGATTAAGTCATATACAGCCTCACTTTCAATAGCCATATAACATCATATAACAGATTTCTTCAGGAAATTATACACAAACTTCTCCTCAGACGACCATGTCCTACATTCTGCTTTGCAAATGTCTCCTTTGAAAACAGTCTATGCTTCCAAAATTAGTCCTTAAGTGATGTCATGATGTACAAGCCGCTGGCATTAATGGACTCAATTCACCACATCTGTTCATATATTCTCAGACCTCAAATGCAACATCGAGAAAATCGTGAATCATAATTTAAATTGGAGGTGAAAATCCCAGGAAATCTAATTGCCTTGATCAGTGACCCAAGTATAAAAATACATCAGAGCGAGTTATTCTGAATACACATATGTATTTAAACAAGTTTAATGCGGAGGGATCAAAAGCGCTTAAGAGCAGAGCTGCGTAACGCATTTGGCAATGCATTTAAAAGCAGTAATGCCATTTCATCTGTTGTGCATTAGGATTAACCATCTGAAAGGATAGCAATGGAAAGATTTTTGCATATTCTGGAGTATCTACAGATCCTATACATTTCTGATCTTCAATTCCAAGTCCCCAAAGTGAGTTGACTCATTATTCATATTAGATTCAAGAGAATATATTACATCTCAACAAGAGAAAAGATTTTCTAATGACATGCTATGCAACTAACATCAATCAGCTACGAGGAATTTAAAACGAGCTACAAATATTAGCTTGGAGAAAAGGTCATAGCTGTGCTTTACCATAAACAATCCGTGGCAACCAATCAGCATCAAGAACCAGTATTATTTATTCTATACATGTCAACTGCTGCCTATAGGGACAGCTGTTTGCATGCACAGGGCCCATATTGCTTTATACTAGCCTGCATGATGCTGAGCTGTTTTCTTGCCTGGAAGGCGACGCTGCGAATATTTCCAACCACATTTACTGCAGCTTCCTGGCTAATATGCTACAGCCATTAATTCCCATCGAGGGGATGTGCAGACAACATTCACAAGCTTTAAGCATTAACGTTTAAAAATATTATGACCTAAAAACAGCACCATAAACGCCTAAACAGTGGCTATATTTTAATATCCGACAAAAAACTTAAGACCTAAGGGAGAACACTTTGCAGTACACACCCTTAGTGAAAAACAGGACAGCATGAGCAGAAACAGGGGCTCAGATCCAACAGTTCGGCCCACCTGTCGCTGTGGTTATGACACAAGACTGCTCATAGAGAACAAAGTGGTGGGCTGGAAAACGCTTTAAAATCTGGTTTAAAGACACTAGCAGGCATCTGAAAAGATCATTCGCTCTCCTCACACAGTATTTAGCGTCCACACAACATTCACCATTTAATACGCTTCGTTCCGAACATCTGGAGTCTCTGGTGTGTGGGAAATAAAAAGAAATGGTTTTTATTTTCACAATTAAGATCAATCATCTGTCATTAATGCAGTTAAGTGAAGTGGGATTAATTATATGTAACATTCTTTGATTAAGCTGTGGGTTTCTAAAAATTTCGGATGTTCCAGAAAGTGTGTTTTATGTGCTGGAAATACAGCCTGTGTACAGACACACACACACACACAGAGAGACAGACAGACAGAGACAGACACACTTTACTACATTTAAAGGAATGTTCTGGGTTCAATACAAGTTAAACTCTTTTGACAGCATTTGCTGCCTAATCTTAAAGCTGCAATCTGTAACTTTTGCCTCTTCAGTCACATCTCTGTTTTATAAAAGTAAAGCCAGTTTATTAAACACTAATCTGCACTTGCTCAGCTTCATTTGTGTTTACTTTTAACCAAAAAAAAGTTACAGACTGCAGCTTTAATTACCTTTAAAAACATTTATATTTAAAAAGAAATGAAAATACATTTAAAGACCTACTGAAATTATTGTCTCTGAAGCTCAGCTTGCACTGAAACTACAACATTCCTACAAAAGCAACAAACTCTAAATTAACGACCCTTCATTTAGCCTAATCTGGATTTAATTAACTTTATATTTATTAACATTAAAAAAATGATTTAAAAACATCTAATATGCTTCTGTCTTATTTATAATATTATACAGACTGAAGTGACTCTTGCGTGATCAGTGTGTGAGCAGCAACAGACACTGGTTTAGACACACTGATGTGTTTGTTTTCATAGCTTTGGGATAGAGACATCCAAGCGCTTCTGTGGGAAGACGGGAGTGAATGGGAGTAAGACACACCAAATCTCACCACCACATCAATGTGTCTCCTCTTGCCTCATATGCATGACCTCTACTGTTAGTTCACTTCTGTTTACACTGGCTTCCAAATTAACCAGACTGAACCAGATCTGCTATTGGAGTCTATGGTGGACATTAGAGATTGAAAACAGGAAAGTATTATATGAACACAGACAATTACCAAAAAA
The DNA here is from genome assembly GCA_036877545.1 of Yasuhikotakia modesta. NCBI lineage: Eukaryota > Metazoa > Chordata > Actinopteri > Cypriniformes > Botiidae > Yasuhikotakia > Yasuhikotakia modesta. Next base: position 67,690 of record JBAJNP010001160.1, read on the forward strand.
AACCCTTAAGGATCCTCCTTGATATGCAAGGAG
>JBAJNP010001161.1:0-67699 GCA_036877545.1 Yasuhikotakia modesta
AGTGAGTCATTCTTATGAACAAGAAAATGGTAGTTGTTAATACAAAGCTGGTTTGGGGAATGTGATGAAAAGAGATGTTTTAATGTTGTACATCAGTTGAGTTTATGCACTGAAGATGTTGTGGTGCTGCAGGAATGGTGTGGAGACAGAGGACAGGAAGGACTTCGGAGGCCGAACGGAGTACAAACCCCAGCCTCAGGGGGAGATGGGAGCTGTCTTACCCTCAGGATCGAAACAGGTGAGATTTACAGGAGACAGTGGTGGATCTGTGAGCTGTAATTCATGTCGGTGTGCTGTAATAGAGTTCACTGATTGTTATGCGACTCTTGTTAAGTGCTTAATTTTTATGCGACTCTCGTTCGATGGAGGTTAAATTAAATTGTGAAAACTTTAAGACTGGAACATTTGTCACCTTAAGATTTCACACTAGAGGCCCCTGTACGTTCATGAGGTACGGAAGACATTTAATGCAGAATAAGTCATATATAATGACAATGACACAGCAGAGATATGCAAATCAATTGTCGTTTCTCATTAGCGCTGATAGGTGTGGTGGAACAGTTTGCATTTTCACACAGAACATGGTGTTATTTTGGTGTTGTGCGGTACGTGAAAGCGGAAATGTGCTGACAACATATTTGCATAGTTTAGAGACTTTTAGCTGCAAATCACAAATATATACTGCAATGTGAACAGTTGAATTTGAATTCATTATGGGCTGTAAGTGTGTTGAACTTTGGATGTAATCTGTGTGTTTGTCAGGGCTGTTATCCTGTGGAGCTGGAGAGAGGACCCAGAGGGTTTGGCTTCAGTCTGCGGGGAGGGAAGGAATACAACATGGGCCTCTTCATCCTCCGATTGGCCGAAGATGGCCCTGCACTAAAAGATGGCAGGATTCATGTGAGCTCACACATACTGACGCACTAGCATTGCACAAATATTTAAACCCTTAACAAATTCTCACAATATTCAATTACAAACCCTATCGTGAAAAAAACACTTTCCCTGAAAAATAGATAACTGTGAAAAACGAAATGGCCATTTTAATGTGTGTGTGTTCTGCTGAGTGTGCATCCTAAACCCCATTAATTCAAAGGACAGTCCAGTTATACAGTATATAATGTACTATACAGTGTACAATAATAGTGTGTGTGTGTGTGTCCTCACAGGTGGGAGATCAGATTGTAGAGATCAACGGTGAACCCACACAGGGCATCACACACACTCGAGCAATAGAGCTCATCCAGGCTGGAGGCAATAAGGTGTTGCTGCTTCTGAGACCTGGACTGGGCCTGGTGCCTGATCATAGTGAGTCTATAAATATTATCTGACTTCTCCAGATAATCACCAACACCAACTGCAGATTCTACAAAACAGCATTACAGTCGAAATTTAGACACAGCTCTCAGTCCGCCTCTTTAAATTTGTTTAGATGTGCCGAAAAACTAGTTTGAATTCTGTCCGCCTCATAAAGCAAGAAAAATCAGCGCCCTGAGGCCGGCACATTTCCCTTCCCAAAAACAAATCAATTTCTTGTGACTGGTTTATTTTCTTCTGCTGGAAATGTATTGTGACGGTTACAATTTCTCTACAGAAAGTTTCTTAAAGGTACTTCCAGTAGCCGTTTACGCTACATTAATACCGGTGTTCAAAAATTTCTGTTGACATCCAGTTTAACGTTATTCAGAACGTTGACTAACATTACCTAAAATGTTCCTACAACCTAAAGTTGTTAGCTGGGTCACTCCTTCTGCCGCAAAAAAAAAATGTGGAGTATAACAAAAATGTAAATATTTCATTATCATCACATTTACCTTTATACTGTCTGAACATTGCATGCGTATTGATTAACACTAACACAATCAGATTTGTAGCACATTGATTTAGGAACTACAGTGGCCCCAACAAAGTATCTATCTAGACACTAGAAAGCATGAATTACAAAGTATACCAGATCTTGACACACCTGTTATCAACTGTTTGGGGTCACTGTATTCTCACGTGCAAAAAATTTACCTGAATGATTCGGACATGCATGTTATGACAGATTTTCCTCTCTTCACACATTGCCTCTCAAATGCTTTCACTCTTTCTTTCTGTCTGGTCACTGTTCCATGCACCTCTCTCTCTCTCTCTCCCCCTGTCTCTCTCTCTCCTGTCTCTGTCTTCCTCATTTAGGTATGAACTCTTCCTCCTCCACACTGTGCTTCCACATGAAACCAGAACATCACTAAAGACTTCTCTGCTTTTCTTGGTCTGTCCCTAATAACTTTGGTAAACTTTGCATTCCTGCTTTATGCTTTTCTTGTTTAGCGCAGTTTGACCTTTATAACTTTTTACTTTGCTTTGGTAACCGTATCAAGATATTTCTGTGATGTGTTTTGTGACAGTTATATAGATAGGACATCAACCAAGTTCTGGATACTTGCCCACTATTCATTGCTTAGTGATGCATTCTGGGTAAAGAGAGTTACCCACTATGAACAAATGATGCTAAATATATTTCTTGCCACAAGACAGCAGTACATTTGAGTGACAAAATGTGTTTCCACAACTTAAAAAACACAGAGGTTTTCCTCTGAGATATTGAAACCTCTGTCAGGAGCCACTTGCGTTGTTTAGTTTTTTGTTGACATCTCACTGCTTCATGTCTGGTAGCATGACTTTTCTTATCTTGAGAGAAAATTGAAACTTCACCATTCTTTGTCTAACTCCCTCATAGTTGGTTCAACTGCTGACGTGTGTCAGAGTATCAGGAGGCCAAAAGCCACTAAAGGCTGAAAACTTCAAAAACTGTGACAGTTTAATCAAGAGTGTCTCTGCAGGGATGCGTTTCAGAAGACAGTTGAATTATATTCCGTCTGTCATTTGTATTGTGCAGATTTACAAAACCCATTACGCATTAAAATAAATTGTTTGTGTTTGCTGTGATTTAGTTGTACACTGGAAACCTCTAGACTCCTTCAGTCCTGTGTTAACTTCCTCTGGAACTGATGTGTTTCAGATGTTCAGGATATGATGACAGGTCCATCTGCAAACTCTCCAAGATACTCAGCATCCAATGAGCCGTCAGCACCAGCATCTTCATCCCCCATCCACCCCTCCCTCTCTGAAAACCTGCTCGACCCGGCGGCGGCTTCTCATGGGCTTCAACAACATTACAGAGATGCAAAGCACCAAACTAGAAAGAGTGACTCTAGCATGCCTCGTGACAACAGTGACAGTTTTACTAGCCCCCAAAGGGTGGATAGATCACGCTCGGATGGGAAGGAACGTTCACGCAGTCCAAAAAAAACAGAGAGAAAAAACACTCCAAATGTGGAGAACGATAACTCTGGTTTACAAAACCTTGAGGTAATAAAGGAAAGAAATCCTTACGGGCAAAGAGAAAGAAAAGATCGATCCCCTAGCCCCAGGAAGGCTAAAAAAGAGCGGGATGTTGGTATCAGACAGGAAGTGCCTCAGAAGGGCATTGGTGGACAGAAGCCGAACTCTGGAATGAACAAAGAAAGGAGACACAAGGAAGAAGACACTATGCAAAGACAGGACCGAGAAACAGGAGAGACCAGACCTGAGGTCGCAAGAGGCAGCAGTGACAGATACCAGAGGGACCAGACCGCTGAGCCTCAGAGATTTGTCTCTGATAGCAGTACCCTTAACAGGAAGGACCAGAGAGGAAGAGATAGGGATCCAATCGACAGCAGACATAAAGTGTCAACACAAGAGGACTTAAAGAGTGAACCTAGAGGATCTAGTAGTGGCCCTCCAGAGACTTCCTACAATGGAAACCCTACCAACAAGAAAGCCCCTATAACACCAGGCCCATGGAAGGTCCCCAGCTCTGCTAGGATTCAGCCTCCAGTGCATGGAGTGTAAAGCTCTCTGGAGCTTGTTGATGGTTAAAATGAAAGCATGAGAAGAACCAGGATTGACAAGTTATGATGGTTTAAAAACCGTTGTTTCTTTTAAATCACTGTGTAATTTTTGATTTTGTTTTTTGTATGATACCTATCAAACAGCATCTACACTGTTAACGCGAATCATTTTATTCAGTGTTCTGAAAAAACTTCGTGTCCCACCAACAAAATAAGAGCCATCAGGTTTGGTTTTGTGCCAATCAGACTGCGGCTGTGTCTCACTGCTCCTGTGAAACCCCATCAGGTGTGATAAAGATGAAGTTTTGCTTTGAAATGTCTGAAAACATGAAGGATGTCTTTTTCTGTGAAGGTTTAAAATTATGGTGTACAGTCTATGACTCTGTATTAATTCTCTGGCTTAGATTTGCTGCATGTCCTTACGGTTTTCCCATGAACACTCACCTGGACTGATTGACGTTGCGTGTAGGCTGTGCATTAACCGGTTTTGCAGTGGATTTTTCATCATTTTCTATAAGATTGATACATGTCCATCTTTAAAAGACCAGACACTTGTGGTTCAGTATATTGTTTACTCTCTGTGTGTTTATGAAGACGCATATGTAATTTATTGAAATTAATATTACAATATAAACATATACATGTATAGAGATGTAGGTATTTGTATCCATTCTGAGCCAGGTCACTAACTAGTGTTCCAGCTTGCTGATAACACTTTAGGCTTCCTAACAAATACAATTTAAAGGTATGTATTTTTTCACAGTGCTGTAGCTTTTGCTATTATTCTTTGTGGATCATTTAGCAAGGTGTGTACATTTGGGATTAAATGTTTGGTCATTGGTCATTAAAGGTAAAACATAGTGGGAGAAATCAGATATATTTTTGCATACTCCAGTCTAACATATTATTTTCCTATTCTATTAAGCACATTTCACTTTTTGATCAGATATACAACATTTTTTTCCAGTACGGGAGTTTATTTTCATCTAAGTGTCCTCACATGTCTGTACATTGCAGGTCATCCAATCAGATGCTTGTCAGGATGCTTGTTTTATACCCAGGGGAAATGTAGCTTTCTTGGAAATGTGTGTAGAATAGTTCCAATTTTATGAAATGTATCAAACATGGTAGATGTTGTTCTGTAGGGCCTTAAGAATTGGCGCAACGATTCAAACTCATTATACACATCATAAATGCCGTTGACCTTTCCGGTGTCTGATATCTTTTTCATAACAGTATTTTTAAATGACAAAAAAAACAATGAGTCTCTTGCAGTCATAAAACAGAGCAGATATCAGTCAGATGTTACATACCCTACAATGGCTGAGTGATTCAATGTCTTGTCATGATAAAAATGTGAATACTTTCTAAACAGTTTAAGATTGCTTCTTGATCATTAATCTGCTGTTTTCGTAGCTTGTTTCTCTAGTGCATCTCATGTCATGAGGTTGTATGTATGATACTGTGGCCTTGCATTGCTTTATCTTACACAAAACGCCTTGTGGTCTCTACATTGTGGTAGTTGTAAATGTTTATAATACAGTGTACAGCACCTGTACAAAATTTGCCTTCGTGAGGGGAAAAAAAGAAAAAAAACCTATAAATCGCTCCATTATTTTTTTAAGTAATTGAGAGTATGAGCATATATAAAGAGAGTGGTTAAAGAAATGAATCTGTTCATGACGGTCTGTTCATGCACTGATGAATAAAGATTTACTGATTTAAAGTGCTTCTCTCCTGTCATTTATTACATGTTTACACCATTCCCAACATCTGCAATAAATGAGGGCAAAAATGCTGAGCTGGGTGTAAGTGCGCCACCTGTAAGACAAAGTGTTGTTACATTGCAACTTAAAATAAATGTTCACACAGGACACGTTTCAAAACAATTGTTTATTGAATTTAGTTTTAACTCTAAAACAGCAAAAAAAAAAGACGTGAATGCATGTGCACGTCGATCAGCTAAACGCAGACAGAAAACATCGTAACCTTATTGCGTTTTCGTATTTATAATGTAGTAAAGCATTTAAATGACTGAGCATGTATGTAGTGCAGTAATGTGTTTATATTAGCCTAAATATTATCATATGTAACATTTAGCGATTTTTTAAAAAATATTAATGTAATTATTAAGCTATCTGTGGTTATATGATCAATGTAATGCGTGATAGTACGTGACTGGAACTAGCGCGACGCAGGCAGGGAGACGCGCACGTAAACCGCCCCGCCCCGCCCCTGAAGCTGGTTACAGCATTACGTCAGCTACCGGACAGGGTGCGTGCAGTCGTGCACGCAGCCCTTGAACCAAAGCCCTGTACAAACACCACTACCCACAAAGCCACCGATTGCGCGCGTGCGCGCTTCGTCCGCGTAAACTACAAACACACGAGCGCTGATTGGCTAAAGACCAAAAAACTACAGATCCCAAAAGACATGCGCAAAAAGTCCCTCTTAAAGCCTTTTAAATTTACGTGCAAAATGGCTGCTCAGGTCGATTTGCTGCGCGTCAAAGTAGAGGAGAAGAACAGGGACGGCTTCGATAAAGCTACCAAAGACAAGAAAAAGAAGAAAAAACGGGAATGTTCGCCGTCCGACGACAAGCGAGAGAGAGCGGAGAAGGAAGTGAAGAAAATAAAGCTGCACCACCATCAACACAGTCACCAACATGAACAACAACGAGTACATCCACCGCACCAACAACAGAACAGCCAAGCGCGCAACTTCAGCAGCAAAGAACAAGCACCTGTGCAACACCGCCTTCACCACCACCATCACCACCACGGCTCCAAGAAAGAATTGCCACCCGGCTGGCCGCCGCGGAAAGTGACCCCGTCTGCCCACGTCCCGCAGAAGACATCGGTGGCCGCGGTCCTGCCGCCTTCCCCGCTGTTCACTTTCACGCCGCTCAAAGTAGCGAAGGCCAAGACTCCCAATAACAAACCCAAACACCCCGAGACGGACGTGAAACTCAAACCCAAGAAGGAAAACGCAGAGGCGAACGTCAAAGTGGGGGAATGCAAGAAAAAGAAAGGTAATGTTGACATTTTGCTTTCACGTAAACCGCAGTTTTTAATTCCTGGATGGTTTCCAACTCGAGTCAGGCGAGAAAAGTATGGTTAGCCTCGGCTGCTAACCCATGCCCGAGCACGCTTGTGTGAACGCCCCCATTCATACAGCACCTGACAAACTTAAGCGATATTATTGTTTTACAGTAGCACGCATTTATTTGAGTTAATGGTTTAATTCAAATGTGGCCCAATGGTTTGCTAATCCATTTTTTTAACATCAGTAATGTCAAAAAAAAAGACATTACTGAGAAAGTTTGTTTTTACAGCTAAATTAATGGATTAAAAGCATGTTTAATATTCGTCATTGACTGACAAAAGTATAATATTTGTTATATGTTTATATATGCTATAGTATTAGATAAACCACTTGTTATTGTTAGTATCAAGGAGTCAGATTGTTTGTTGTACACTGTAAGTTGTATATTAATGTAGTAATCATTTAGTACTGTAATATATGTAAAAGTCATGCTGTTACCATCTGGCATCTGTTAAGATCACTGTACTGGATTATATTAGTGCCACATTTTTAAACAGGTATTTTAAGAGCTCTTAAAAGAGATTTATTTAAATTTATTATGATTTTACTATACTAAAAACAACTGTTTTATTGCAAACAAAATAATGATCATGGGAAAATAATGATCAACATGGGAAATAATGCACAGTACTAGGAACAGCGTAGCTAACTTCCAGACAAAATTAGCATTTTTTATTAGTTATTTTTATTATAAAATGTTTTGGCAAATTTCATACCACATCGTACAAGAGTTATGTGTCAAAAATATTTGTCAAAAATGTTGTCCAATTTCCATGTAGTTCAGATGTAAACATGTCTGTCTCATTATAAGCTATATCTGACATTGTTCTGCCAAACTCTTTTGATTTTTCAGAGCCCTGCAGTGAGAATGGCAAAACGCAGACCCTGGAGGAATACCTCCTCAAGAAAAAGAAAAAGAAGAAGCGTCACCGCGAAGACGAGCGTGGCAAGAAGTTACGCGTGCACAATAAAGAGGTTCAGACCGAGTTTGTGGGACTGGCGGGCAACCCTACAGCTTGCGATGACCCTTCGGTGTTCGCGTACCTCAAAGAAGAAAAGCAATGCCACCCAATCCCTGTTGTAGGCGAGTACCACACTCCCAAAAGTGTTGAGAAGCCCTTCCTCTCACACCAAGACCACTTCATCCGCAGCTCGTGTCTTCAGACCAGCTCCCCCTTCAGCAGATTCATACATGAGGAGAAGCAGCCCAACGGAGGGGCTTCGGTTCTGCATGCCTATGCAGATGAACTGTCCTTACTGGGGCCTGCAGACACCGAAAGGTTCACCCAGGAGTTTCTAAATCTGGCTTTTGCCGAAAGCCCTAAAGGAGCGGCACGTTACGCCCTCACCGTGGTGCACGGAGCCGCCGCGTACCTGCCTGATTTCTTGGACTACTTTGCCTTCAATTTTCCCAATACGCCCGTCAAAGTGGAGATCCTTGGTAAGAAGGACATCGAGACCACCACGATCGCTAACTTCCACTCACAGGTAAGGCTGGTTGTTTCTGCTCTAATTAAAATAAATGCTGTGTTTTATTGGTCTGAACATTTAGCCGTTGGCTTGCGTTTAGCTTACAACCTTCAACGCTGCATTAATGACAGGATACATTATAAATCGTAGCACATGCTGCTTGCGGAGGCTTAGCAACAAATTGATCAAATGCATTTGCCCGTTCTCACCGTTTGAGAGCTGTGATCGCGGTTGTATTAATTATTTACTGAAGTTAGGCACTTCAAAATGTGATAGTTCAAAGTACAGTAACCGTCTTAAGTGATGCAAATGTGAAATGTGACTGCTATTATTCATCTGAAAAGGTCACGCCGTGAACTTGTAGTGGTCACATGGCTTCATGTGATATGAATTTGCAAGTTAGACTTCACCAAACCTGAACTTTGGAATGCTCTAAAATGCAAAAAATTTTCCACATGAGTTTGTGTTTTTTGGTCTGCTGCAGTCGCATGCGTATGAATGGAAGTCAAAGGAGTGAAAAGTGTAGCGTGACCACACCTCGAGGCTTATAAGTAAAACAAGTTGACATTACTAAATGAGTTATTTGAAAAGCAGGAGACTATAATATTTTTGTTTAAAGATGCAATAAATGAGAGTTGTTATGTGCATTCTTGTTTTCACGCGTCATAAAATTGTACAGTAATTCCCCAAGTATTTACTGTAAATAAGTTTAAATGAATGGCTTCTGCTGGTTTGTTTATTTACACATTGCGATTGCATGCGAAAACATGTTTCCAGTCCCTGAAGTGCAGTTGTGTTGCAGGTGAGCAGAACCTACTGCTCTGGGACATACAGAGCCGGTCCGATGAGGCAGATCAGTCTGGTCGGTGCGGTCGATGAGGAGGTGGGCGATTATTTCCCAGAGTTCTTGGACATGCTTGAGGAGTCTCCATTTCTGAAGGTTAGGAACCGTTCGCTCACAGATGAGGGAGTTTAAAGGCCATTCACTGATGCTGTTTTCTAGTGCAAATGGTGCCGTGTCATTTTACAATTTGCCTGGGGAGTTTCCAACATTTTAGAGCCTGGTAATCTGTATTGTGTTCCAAATTAATGGAAAAAAATGGATTTCTCCACTTTCCTCATTTTTCTGCTGTTATTGACTCCATGAAATCACTGTAGTCCATGTCTATTAGCAAAATATATTGGAAACTCGTTTTGTTTTTTCAAAACGTATGCAAAAATTTGCCATAAAATGATGTCTAAAATAAGAACTAGCCTAGCAAAAGCAAATAATTCATAAGTGACCGGTTGATAGGCTGTTATAGAGGTTAATCCTATCTCGGATAAAAATGCATTTCATGGTCACTTCATTATGTAAAAGACGGCTTCAGTTGTGTAACGTGCAAACAGTAGTTAAGACGAGGTCTCTCCATTTTAGCTTCCTGACCTACATTTTGTTTGTCTGCGCAGATGACTTTGCCATGGGGCAGTTTGTCCAGTCTGAAGCTTGACTGCAGGTCCCAGAGTGATGATGGTCCCATTATGTGGGTGCGGCCTGGAGAGCAGATGGTTCCTACTGCTGATATGCCCAAATCTCCTTTCAAAAGGCGAAGGTACACTTCCTTAAAACTGTGTTCTGTCTAGTCTGCTGAGTTTGTTTGGAATGTAGTAAGACCAGCTGATCCCACAAAACTTTTTTATGTTCTAGATCTATGAACGAGGTCAAGAACCTGCATTACTTACCGAGAACCAGCGAACCACGCGAGGTTCTCTTTGAGGACCGGACGAGAGCCCATGCGGATCACGTGGGCCAGAGCTTTGACTGGCAGAGTACAGCAGCTGTGGGTGTCCTGAAAGCAGTACAGTTCGGGGAATGGTGAGTAGGCGGAACCATATGCTGCGCATACGGATGCAAAAAGCCGCGTCTGTGTAACAGCGGATCAAGTGACCTTTGACCTTTCTCGTAGGAGTAACCAGCCACGGATAACCAAAGATGTGGTCTGTTTTCACGCAGAAGATTTTAATGATGTTGTGCAAAGGCTTCAGTTAGACCTGTACGAACCACCAGTGTCACAGGTAGGAATAAGTGCCATCAGTGTCTGACTGTGAACAGTTGAATCAGTTTGTTCAAGTATTAAGTGAACACGCTTCATTTGTCTTGGTCCTTTGTGTGACAGTTTACAGTATAATTAAAATACAGATTTCTGCCTATCAGCTCCAAATAGAAAAACTGCTTTTCATTTGCTTGAATACATTTAGATTTATTTGCATGCTATTATGCTCCTGCTATGAGTTTTCTTGGCTTTTTTATGGACTACAGAAGTCATGGCTAATGGAGGTTTTAAATGCTGTGTATGGGAAGTTGTGTTTGATGATCCACAATTTATCCTAAAGACAATTTGGGCAAAACAATTGGAAGAGTTATGGAAATATATTAGTCAAGGTCTGTGGGGAACCGTGATATGAGAATATGCAAGTGTAAAGGAGGTCAGTATCCCATAATGCCGCTCTCTCTACAGTGTGTCCAATGGGTGGACGATGCCAAACTCAACCAGTTGAGGAGGGAAGGCATCCGCTACGTCCGCGTTCAACTCTGTGACGATGACATTTATTTCATCCCCCGTAACGTCATACACCAGTTCAAAACCGTCTCGGCCGTGTGCAGCCTCGCGTGGCACATCCGCCTTAAGCAGTACCACTCCGAGGAGGCAGAGGCAGTGGAGGAGTCTGCGGAGGTTAAGACCACGGACCTGTGCTCCACATCCTGCCCTCCCCCATCTTCTTCCCCCGTTCACCCTGACGCCAAAGTCACTTCCTGCGTTCGGCCGCAAATGGATGCCGCTCAAGGCGGGGTTGCGAAAACGGACGAGCTGGTTTTCCAGCGGCCCGCAACGCCACCCAGAGAGCTGCAGCCCGCCCCTCCACAGCCGGCTAAATCCGCCCGCGCTCCCTGTACGGAGGGCGCAGCTGCCCCAGCGTTCCGCCCTCTTTCCCCGCCCACAGCAGAGCCAATGCTTCCACGGGGTCCCGCTGAGGCGGCGTCCACTTCCTCACTTAGCATCAGCGACACCAATGCCCAGTGCAGGTCCAGAGATTTCCCTAACTGACTTCCGAATCCTTCCTTTTGAAGAGGGGTGGAAATTTATTTAGCTTAACAGACTTGAGTGACATTCCACGGTGTAACATAAGGAATATCTGGACTTTGCCTAAAACTATGAAGACTGTATATTTTTCTTTTTAGATTTTGGTTAAGAAATGACCCCGGCAAATACTTTTTAGGTTTTTCTCAGCCAAAGTATTTAATTTGAAATATATTTTTGCTGATTACTCAGTATTGTTTTATATTTGTTTATATATTATAGAATTGAGAGAACTTCAACTCTCAAGAGAGACTTTTCATCTTATTTCTTGGGCTGTCATGTGTATCGCGTTGATCTGCTGAATTGGTTTTTACAAAAAAGTGCCTGTCACAAGTGGAGAACAGCAATCTTATCTTAAAGAGAAAAATAGTCTTATTTTTTCCCATGTCGTACTTTCACTATATTTGAAGTATTTAAGCTAGACTAGACAGTAGATATCAGTTCTAATCAGAGACATTTGCTTTGACATTGATCATCCTCCGGTTTTGATTATATCTTGCCTTGGCTTAAAGGAAAATTCATTATTTTCAGGCTGTTTTCGAACAAATAATAAATAGCAGTAATTGTCAATGAGGAACCTGTGCATTCTTATACCTCCCATTTATGCAGGAAATAGAATTTGGCCTCTGCAAAAGGGTTTTCCATTGGTTCATTTTAATTATTTATTTTTGTCCATAACTATGAGTGTCTTTTAATTTCGACCATCATTTATTAATATGTCATGTTTGTTTTCTGTCTGTTGTATTTAAAAGCCATCATGCTGTCATGTTCTCATTTGTCTTTGAACACATTTCATTTATATATATGATCTCAGATTTGCAGAATACAGATTGACAATATATAAAACAAACCTGCACTCAGGGGCAATATAGTGACGCCTTTTCATTTGATTAAGTCTCCTTGTTTACTGCATTTGCTTAAACATCTTACAGAAATCTGACCCGTATGTTTCGATGATTGCGTTTCAGTGAGCTTTTGAAGCTGTGCTGAGCTCAACAATAATTCTGATTTATGCATTAAAGACAGGAAAAAATGTTGTTATGCTGATTGAAAATCTTTTTACATTCTGATAGTAACCCCCTGGTCTAAATGTACTTATATCAATATATATCTATGGGGGGCGTGGCTTTGGAGAGCACCCGAAAGGGTGGATGGGGTCTAATGTTTTCAGACCTAGTTTTCTATTGCTAAATTGCCTACCTTACATTTAAACTGAAGCTCATACAGTAACAGTCCTGTTATTTATATAGTGTAAACAAACTTCCATTTAGATTTGAATCATGTCCTGCTTATTATCAGAGTGATTTTATAGTACAGAAGTATAAGAAACACTTCTAATGTTACGTTGGTTTTTAACTTCTGTTTTTGTATGTCTTTGTCTTGTCATTTTAAATGTCCCAAATGATTAATCCTGTTGCATCGGCCATTTTTTTAAATTATAATTCTAAAAAAAAAAACGTTGCAAATATAAATTGATTACACTGAATATACATTAACAAAGTATGAATAAATCTTTTGTCTGTATGTATTTTTTTCAGAAAAACTGTTTTTCTTAAAAAAAAAACATTTGATGTTCCTTAAGCATAATAACAGAAGGACTCCAGTGTTTTGCTTGACACATCTTTCCTATGTATTTAAACAGTTGTTTATGCCAGTTTATGAAAGGCTAAGTAGGGTGACTGTTCTGTTGAGGGTAGCTGGATGAGTGCAATTTAGGTCCCTTAGAGCATAGCTTTGTGTCTGTAATGTCTGTAATGCACTTGTTAATGTGGTTGTGTCATCTTTCGATGGGGATTGAGTCTTTAAACAGGCATTCATTGTTCTGAAATGGCTAATTGTGCTTCTGTATTAGTGCTAAGATTTGCTAGTGACTGATCTGAATGTAATTTATCACCAGCAAAGCCCAATCAGTCTACAATGGATTCAGTTTTAGCACAATGATGTAATGATGACTTGCCCTAATCAAATTCAGCCAGTATAAATGAGTGCCTTTAAAAGTCTTCAATTGTCTATTATGATAAATGATGCCATGCCAGTTTTGAAAAGCATTGTGATGGAAATTCATAACGTCTGGCAATAAGTAATGATTGGGTATTTGTTGTTGTGTCTCAGAAAATAAATATATTTGAGACCTACAAATGTGTTACTAATCCAGCAGATCGGCTTTGTGTTGGGCATCAAAGAATAAAAATGAATTGGTGGTAACTGATCTAAAGAGATTCAACAACTGTGCAATACAGGTCTGTTTTCCCTTCATTTTAGAATTGGGATTATAATTATGATGTGAGAACATAAATAAGAGTCAAACCTGCCCCTTTATTCCTCTCTCTACAAAGTAAAGATTTACCCTCACAGTCAGTGACTGAATTTGGAAGATATAGCCAGAATCAGTCATAAATACATATTGGTTTGGCTGTATATTTCAGTAATACTGTGTTTATGTTAAAGCTACCCATACGTTTCCCATGTTCTCTGCTCAGTCATGCACAGTTATGCTTTCTTACCTTTCAAGGGGGATTTCATGGTATACTAAAGTTAACATGATGTTTAGCGTTCTGTGTTTCTTCTGAATTTTGGCAGCTAGTTTCCTTTTTGTGTTAATCAGGTTTTAATTGTTATTTGTAATATAGGAAAAAAATCCACTTAGGAATCAAGGCATGCTCTGTGTGAGATTGAGTCATTATTTGCTCTGTTTGATCTTTGTATTAAAGTTTTCGATCTCATTGATTTTTAAGGACTAATAGATGGTCAATTACGAACCGATAGTCAGAGTAATGTTTTGTAAATTCTACGTTACATTTACTAGAACTGTCATGTGGATCTTTTCGATTGTGTATAAATGCGATGGAATGCATAGACTTTTCTGTATTTTTTTAAATAAACCATTTTATGAGTGTACCAAAGTGAAGCCATTCTTAAGAGCCTCTTTCCATGGAGACAAAATTGAAAATATGCAAATGAGCGAACATTGTGAACACCGTCACAGACCATAAACTTAACAACACTTATTTACAACTGTTTGTCATTTTTAACAGCCGTGACACTAAAAGCACTCGTGCAAAGTCCAACATTATGTGAAAAACTTCTTGATTGGGCCTGGTTACCAGTGGCGGGACATTTGGTACATGTATCTTATTTTGTGTTTACAAAATATTATCATTTATATACATCATCTAATGAATGGCATAAATGCATACGTACAAAATACATTAAAAACAAGCCCATTTTTTGCATAGTACAGTTACAAGAGGTTGTAATGACATGGGTACAATCTTTAAAAATGTCCTATTGTGTGCTGTCAATTTTTGGGTCACTGTCCCTCAAGCTCCTTTTTTTTCTCCCTGAGACTAAAATAAATGTTTGGCAGGCAGCCACGTTCCTCATTCTGTTCCTGCAATGCTGTTTAAGGTCCCCTTCACATGAATTAGACCCACGTATCCGGCTTGTTTCGTGGCCCTTTCGGCTTTCCGAAACGCAATCCAAAAGCTGTGGAGTGAGAAATGTGTTGTTAACTGGAGTGGACGTTTTATGAACATCTACAAGCAAAAATTAATCACTGAAGTCAGTTAAACACACGAGACCCTCAAAGGTCAATAATGAAAACAACATCAAACTCTTACAAAATAAGAATCCTGATGTGGCGCCGTAGGAGAGCGGGGCTGACTGGGGCGGGGCTGACTGGGGCGGGGCTGATTGGGGCGGGGCTGAAGGCGGGGCTGCTTTTGCTGTGATTGACAGTTACATCATTTGTAAGTAGCCATATATACAGTTTCACCTAATTTACATTTATAGTTTTAACCATTTACATTACAATTTAAAAGAAATAGTCAACAATAGAATAATAATTGATTATTATACATACGCTTCTGTCTTCCTTTCAAAAACTTAATGCTCTGTAAGAAAAAATAGTTTTATGTTTTAGATGTATGCATTCAGCTGTCACTTTTAAACCTTTTACTTACAATGCACAGTTTTTGTCAAACAAATACTTATTGGCTGTTTATCAAGTACATGTTTATTGGTACATGATGTGCTTTACATGTATTAAATACAGAGAGATAACCTTGGTTCGGGCCTTGCTGACCAGTGACGTTTTGTCTTCCCCTCTATCAGGCTGGTTCTCTGTTAGACAAGCCGCCCCCTGCTGGCCACCGAGTGTCGCTTGCCTCTCTGCTGTAATGGGCGCAGGGCAAACCGCATGACTGACTTTTAGGACTGACTCTTAATCTCGGTTATGCAGTTTCCTGAACTGATCTCGTTGTGTGTCGAGGGATGGTTGCTGCCACTCACCTTGTCCTCCGGTTGCCATGGTTACAGGGACTTGCGGAGTCAGCGGAGCCGCAGATAAAGGCTCTGTAAAGTCAAACACAGCTGCGGACACTCCGATCCAATAACAGTCTGTTTATCTCACCCTCACAAACGCTACACGTTGGGTTCAGAGTCAAGTTTGCTCGCTACAGTATGTTTTAACCGGTCCCGGCGTCTCGTTTCGTTGCAATGGCGCTATTTTGGCGCAGGGTGCGGGAGTATATAGAAAAACAGCAGCTTACCTGGTTTTGAACTTTTTGTTCTGACGCTCTGGGGGAAAAGGATGTAAAGGATATAAACGTTAGTTCAGCGTTGGAAACGCTGTCAGAAATAAGTCAAGCACTGAGATTAAATTGAATCGTCATCCCACAATATATTTCTGTAGAGTATTTGCCAACTCCTGCGTCGTATATTTTTATATAATTATTTATATATTTCCTACAGCAACTGTAACATAATGTAACATAATAGCTATAGCTATTGCAATTTTAACACAATATTTATTTCTTAACATTTAGTTTAAAGATGCAATTTAACTTCTTTTTATTTAAAAAAAAAAAAAGGTGACATTGCAGGTTCCTTAGTTTGGTCTATTCATGTTGAAGTCAAATAAGACCAAATTGACATTTTCCGGAATTTATTCATTATTAACTTTCATTATGTCACTGTTTAGTAAGGATCAGATAAAGTGAGAGGTAACCTTGCTGCGGCTCCAAGAATGATCCAATAAGGATCTGGGCTGGGAGCTGCCTGACCATTCCGATGACGTGCCCAGCCTCATTCTCTGCTGCTCGGCCTCAGGTGACCGGCAGGGGCCGCTATTGTTGGGCACTAATGAGAAAGACCATCAAATATAAGGACGCAAAATGTATTTATTTATAGTTTCCTTATAAATAAATAAACGTCACCGCACCTTCCACCGTGTGAAAAATGAAAGATTCAGGAGTTCTTTCAGGAAGTGGCGGAGTTACACATTCTATATATAAAAACAACAGTAACATGCTTTAATCTCATACAAATACTAGTTTCAGTATTACTAAACTCTTTTGAAACCATGTTAAAAGTCACAGTGGCTGGATCACGTGATGTTTGACTGTGACATGATGCAGATTTTGAAGTCAAAATAGAGAAGTAGAGTTTTACTATATACTCAGTTAATGAACTACCAAACTACACTGACGGACTTTCCAACTTCCTCGTCTGTATTCTTAGCATGAGCCTGGCTTGTGCAAGGTAAAACACAATAGGGAATTTGCAAAATTATGTGTCTTGAGAGATGCTTTAAAAGTAAAAAGCAATATAAAAAGTAACAAAAGTTTTAAAGTTTAACCACTTGTGAGTCTTACCCTTTGGACAAGAGAAGAATACTGGAGGTGGGCTGTGACTTGTAATTGCAACAGGGCTCAATAGAATAGGTGGTGGTACTGGAACAAAATATATAATGTTTATATACACACACATATATTACAATTACAGACATGGATATATTTGACTGACTTACCAGGAAGTGACATTCTCAGTTTTAAGCTCTAAAAAACAAAAATAAATCTGTCACTTCTCATTTCTGGTGCCATTGTGGTGTTCTCACTTCTAATGTTTCATCTTTACAGCAAAATGTTAGAATAGTTATGCAATGTTTTTGGTTTCTATAAATAGGCCCAACTGATTTAATTGGATATTTGTTTGTGTGAACATGAACGCCCAGCAGTAGATTACCTTGCTTCTGGACCAGGATCGACTGATGTCTGTCTGAAATTCATTCGTTTTTCCGGACCATTCTGAAGATTTGCCAACTCTCATTACAACATCCTGCTGTTTCTCCTGTGTCACATTTTGTACCAAATCTGTTGGTACAAAGACAACGAAATTAGAGGAAGCACTAGCAGTTTGGACATTATATTGATGTTGAACAATGCAGTCATCAAACCCTCATCCGTGGCCAATACAAAGGACTCTGGGGTCCTCTCGGGCAGTGGAGGTGTGGGCGAAGGAGGGCTGCCTGTTTGAAAAAAGGAATATTTATGGTGTTTAAAAAAAAACGCTGCACAGTTTTGTATCTACAACCTTTGTGCACATTTTCAGGGCTGTGAATTCTCACCAGATTCTGTGCTGGTTGGAATGTCCAGTGTCAGTGTATCACTGGTTTCACTGATGTCTGAAAACACAAGACCATGTGCTGTTAGTGTCAGTGATAACTAATGACATTTTTATATTACATTGATACTGTCACTTTAAGGAGTCAAACTAACCGTTACTTTCATCAGCCAGTATAAAAGATTCTGGGGTTCGCTCTGGCAAAGGAGGGGGCGTGTCCTCATCAGATGTGGGCGTACTTATTGCTGAATTAAAAAAATTAAAATAAGTGTTCCTATAGATCATCGTACAAGCAACATCAAGATCATGTGTTTAATTCTCAATGAGTTCACATACTGTTAAAATGCACATGTAAATTAGGTTTCATAAATCATCATAACTTTTAAAACACAGGTACTAATAGTTGAATTGTGTTTCATACCGTTGTCATTGCAGTCAGGTTTTGGCAGTTCTAAAACCTGAATATTAGGTTCTAAACTAGGTATTGTGAAACAAGGGTTCTCCATCCAGGTTCCAGTTTCTGTAGACTCCATAACATTGGGACTGCTCTGAGAGGATGTGGACTCAAAATAAGGATCTTCCACCGTGAGGCAGAGGGTGCTGGGTCTAACAGGGTTGGGATCTTTTGCAACTGGACCTAAAACATGGTTCTCCTCTGGTTCCATTAATTTCACACTTGGTCTGAGCTCTTGTACTTGGATGACTGGGTAACTTGCAGCTTTAGCAGGTTCAGCATTGAAGCTGGTGGATGGCTCAGGTTCCTGAGATTCACAGGTTGTAAAGTGTATCTGAGGAGTTTGGATTGTAAATGGCCTCTGATCTTTATTAGTCTGTGCCCATTCACTCATTGAATAAAGTATGTCTGCTGGAGTTTGATTGGTGCAGATGGTCTCATGGCTTAACGGTGGTGCAGGAGACCATGGACAGGAAGTTACTTCATGTGTAGCATCACTGCAGTGATCCATTAAACTGTTCATCTTGTAGTTCCTTTCAAAAGCAATCAGATTGTGTCATGGGCTTGATTAGTTATAGCACAAAGACAAAGTTGTGAAGCTTGTGACAGTAAGATTGAAGTATTTACTTATTTTTAAACTCATTTTATTATCCTCTCAATTTTTTACTGTAGTCACAAAGGTAAAATGTGACAATCTTTTGTAGATGATGTAAATACAGCATAAAGTACAATTGTATTTTGTTTGTAAACTGGGCTATAAATAACAACCAATGGTGTGAGTTTGGGGTGGGGTTATCTGTTTGTCTAGCCAATGGCATACGGTGGGAGTGTTTAAGAATCATTTTGCAAATGTGTTTGCTGTAGTGAGTATTGCAGAAAATAATAAATAGGGCAGGTTTCCTGCTACCTGTGTTCGGTCTGAATCAGCGCTCTGAAATCTGGCCCAGTCTCTGATTCTGGTTCACTGAAAGCGAAGTCTGAGAGTTCACTTTCACTAGATGAGGGGGAGCCTGGAACCTGATCGATGGGAAATGTTATTAAATGATTCAATATACCCAAGAGCAAGAGCAGAAAAAATGCTCTGTCTATGACTGTTAATGCATCATGCATTGGTGGAAAACACTGGGGCTAATAATGGAACGTGTATTAAATATACATGATGAGTAATAATGGAGTCACATCTCACCTCTCTGTTTGATTCACCCATTGCATCTAAATATTGCTCAAACAGCAGTTTAATGGTTCTGAAAACCAGCTCATATTGTTCCTGGGAGCGAGAGAGAAAAGGCAAATGAACAACAAACATACTGTAGTAATGTAAAATTGTAACACACACTTTTAAACCTATCATTGCGTATCAAGACAAGGTGACAAACCCTGATAAACTTTCTCAATAAAGTTTGATACCTTGGTCTGAACCACAGAGGGTCGCTGTGTACGCATGTCCTTTACCAGATCAAAGATGCTGAAATTCTCCGGTATCATCTAAACAAGAGCGAATACGACCAACAGACTGTAAAATGAAAGCTTAGTTTCAGCAGGATGTTTAGAATCAGCTTCTTACCTGTTTCTTGAGTAGATTCCAGGTATAGTCAATCACACACAATGCACCTGTTCTTCCACAGCCTGCACTGCAAATCCCCAGAGAATCACAGGAAGATAAGCCTCAGTCAAAACACAATGCGCTTTATCACTAAAGCCACTTGCATTAATAAAAAGTTGCGCTGCGCTACAGCTTTGTGTGTCAGCGGTTAGTGAGCAGAGGAAGACAACAATCTTCCTCTCAGGGGCTCTAATACTTTTTTTCCATACTTTGAAGGCAAAAGCTGTGGCTTTCTAAAAGTAATTACATTTTGCTTTCATTTTGCTGCGATAATAATCTGGCCATCTTAAATTTCAGGTTGGTTAAGGTGTAAACACTCTCTTTTTTTAATTTCTAGTCATTATGAAGAGTATGAGAGTTTGTCCATTTATCTTGTTTCTGCAAATACATTAAAAAAGTAAGAATTGCTACAATATCGAAGCACATGGTCTCCACGGTGGCATTATGTAATACTAAAGCCATACAGGTGGGTTTTGTTTTTAGTTGTTGTTATCTCACATTATTTATTGACTTGACATCTGTTTTGCAACTACTACTAACACTTCTCTCTTTTTTCTTTTCTTCTTTTCGTCTATACCTCTCTCTACTCTCTGTTAAAAAAAAGTTGTCGTTTACTTACGTTATACTAGTCTAGGGGAAATGGTACCTGGTAATGGCAAATGCATACATGTAAATGTTATTGTTGTCAAACCCCTACACGTTTCATGTCACACAAGGGTGGTGGTGGAAAAACGGGAGAGGTGTTCAAACTCAGGTAGGTTAAGGGATGCACCTGCAATGGATGCAGATCGGAATGTCCTCGTGATCCTGGTAAACGCGCATGTCCTGTAGCAGCTGCAGTATTGCAGGAATAGAGTCGGGAACGCCGTGATCCGGCCAGTTCACATAGTGCATCTGCTTCAGCGTGTGGGACTCCTGGGAAAGTATTATATAGACTGTCTCTGCATGTAATGGTAATACAATATTTCCTTAATATTTCTATTAGGGAAAAAACGTGACGGTTTTACTGACGTTCTTAAATGTCGCTTTAAGCGTCCTAGTCACGTACTCTCCTTTATCGTCCTCAGACTCCTAGACAAGATCAAATATTTGCATGACTGGATCGTAAATGTGCTGAAAAGTCGTGAATACTGTAACTGCATGCAGATCTGATAACAGTTTGTGACAAAGCCCAACATATGGGTGGTGCAGGGGTTTTTAGAGAGACAGGCTTGAACAGACATTTCTGAGTAACACTCAAGGACAGGAAGTTTGGTGTGAGTTAGTGAGGAAGCGTCTCTTACACAGTATATGGTAAAAGGCCCACACACAAATACATCCTCCTTTGACTCTGGCCAGTAACGCTCACATTTTTTCTGAAAGAAAGAGGAAAAGCAGTGTTTTAACCTCAGCCGCTCCCTTTAGGTGTAAACGTGCTATCAAAAATGAAAGGTGGAAATAAAAGTGCATTGAAACTATATATTGGAACTGTAAAAAGTGCACTATAACTATGCACTGTAATTATTAAAGTGAATTATAGCTGTACATTGTAGCTGTTAAGGTGCACTATAACTGTGTGATGTACTATAGCAACAGCCGTGAAATGGTGTAATCTCACAATAAAAAAAGAAGTTATAATTTAGTGTCATGCTCAGTAAATTGCTTCACTATTCTGAGGCAAGGAGGATGTGGTTATTAAATTGTTTTTTTAAGAAACAGTGACTCTCAGCATTTTCCTCAACAAGGTTCTAACACTCACCCGTCCCATTTCAAACTCCCTGCAAGCCATCACGACAATCTGCAGTGAGAAATTTGGAGACATTATGTCATTGGAGACAGTGTTTTCAAGCCCCTTGAACATCTCATGATTTTATTGCCCTGATACGTGCATCTGTCTGAAACAGAAAGTGGAATTGGTGTACGTGGTCATGCTTTGCACGCTCACCTGCACGTTGTATTCCCACAGCATTCTCCAGAAATCCAGCACTGTGTTCGGAAGTGGACCCTGCGTGGCAATATACTCCCTAGAGCCAAACACCCCCTGCAATTAACACGGGAAACCAGCAACATATATATTAACACCACGATTTCATCTTATATCAATGCATGATGCATTTTAGGCGTAATGCGTTGCATGATGCATTTTAAGCGTGATGCGCTTGCATGATGTATTTTAAGCGTGATGCGTTTACATGATGCATTTTAAGCGTAATGTGGTGCATGATGCATTTTAAGTTTAATGTGTTGCATGATGCATGTTTGATATGAAGTGTATTTTGTGTAGATTAACATTCAAAATTATGTTAATCTACAAAATTATTTATTCTGTATATTTTTTTAATATTATGTATGGAAAGTTTTTATTATTACTATTTTCTTCAAATAATAGACTTCTGAATTAAACAAATTAAAGTGACGTATGTAGTGAAATTGTTAATTTTTCTCAAAACATTCCACAAACTTTCCTCTTTGCTGCATTACAGCTCTGTATACTCTGGGCTTCCCTTTACCAACTTGAAACCAAAATGAAGTTTCTGTTTGCTTTTTTAAAGAGAACTGTCTGCTTTTCGTTCAGCATTTCAAAACAGATCCTCAACCATGCAAAAATTAAAATTTTTATTATATTGCTCCAATTTCATACACACAAGCCTTTATATTTGAAGGTTTTTAGCATTATGAGAAACATTTAGTAAAGTGAGCCTAAGCTTTGACTGGTAGTGATTGTTGGGTAGTGATGTTCCGGTGATGATGATAGTGATGCGTTTGGTACGTTCGTAGTAAAAATGGATTGTGTGGCTGCCAGAACATACTTACTTTAATAAAACTAGCATTGATGTAGTCCGAGTCATTTTTGGAGGTTATTAGAGAGAGCTTTACTCTGCTGTGATCAACTGTGAGAAAACAATAATCACCTTTTGTTGTTTAATACAGTACAGTACAATACAGTATAGTGTAGTGTAGTGTAGTATAGAATAGTATAGTATAGTATAGGATGGTATAGTATAGTGCAGTATGCAATAGTATAATGTAATACAGTGTAGTATTGTGCAGTATAGTATAGTGTAGAATAGTATAATATAATATAGTATTGTATAGTGCAGTATAGTACAGTATAGACTAGTATAGTGTAATACAGCATAGTACTGTGTGGTAGAGTTATACTCACATGGCACAATGTCCTTGTATCTATTTTTCTTTACGTTGTCTTGTTTGTCTGCAGCTATGGTTGGGTACGTCTTCTCCGTACGATACTTGGTAGACTGTCTCTTAAGTTTCTGTTTTAAACGTGTCATATACAATTCTGTTATATACTTTATTTATTTGCACTTAACACTTTAGATGTGATGGTGGCTCAGGCCACGTTCAAGGCCTAAATGCTAATATTGACATTATTTTAGGACAAACTGCAACATGCTAGATTAAACGTTTTAGCTTTTGGCAAAAAATTAGTCCGAAATACATTTTGCTGATCTATGTGTGTGTGTGTGTGTGTGTGTATGCGTGTGTTTGTGTATGAAACAAGTGTAAAAAGTGCTCTGATGTATGTCTCTGATCTATGGGTACATGCATCTTTGCCATGAGACTTTCCGACCACAGCTTAGATTTGTCACATTACAAGAAACGTTTTTACAAGTCCAACAAACAGTGAGCAAATATAGCAGGCTGAGTAATTGGCATGAGATCTCCCCAGTTAACAGGGAACCTTGTCAGAACATTGGCTAACATTCTCTTCATTCTCTTCATTCTCTAACAAGTTCCCTTAAGGTTATCAAAAATGATCCTGCCGTAATGTTTTGACATTATACTTCACACATCAAAAACATTATCCTTAGGTTACTAGAGGAATGTTTAAAAAATGTTTGAATAACGTAATTGTAGCCAAGCTAGGAGGCAAATGCAACATTTAAAAAATATACGTTTTGAACATTCCTTACATTTTTATTCCTTACATTCCTTACATTTTTAATGTTTTTTGTTTAACTTAAGCAAAACTTTTAGTGAAACTTTCGTACAGACCAGATTAGTAGCTGAGTCAGAGCATGAATACTGTATAAACTGAATTAAACAAGAGTTTAATCGAGAGATTTAAACATCTCACATTTTATTTGTTCTGCTCTTACATTACCATGGCTGTCAAATATACTGTTTCTCTTCCTGTATTAGGACTCCATTAACCAGTGACTCGAATTACCCCTTTTGGCATATTATTTTTTGTGGTTCATACCATCTTGTATAGCAGCAGATCAGTTTGAGTCAATATATATATCATCGTACTGATAATTATGACTTTAGAATACTCTAAATACAATTTTTAGGGGAAAATGCTTTTTTTCTTAGAAATATTAAGAAGCACAAACTATCATAAATGATTTAATTACTGCAGTTCTTAATTCTAGTTGAAACTTAAGGGACACAAAGCAACGTGCGCCTCAGGATGCGTCAGCCAATCACGAGCAACTTCCTGTCTGTCACTTTAACTGTCCCATGGAATGTGTGGTGATTGGAATTACAAGAATAATCTTTTGGAAACAAATCTAAGCAGATTACACATAAGTGTAATTCTGTGGGATTCACAGCACATTGTAGAATGTCTCATTAAACAAATATTATGGATGCATTTGTTTATAAATAAAAAAAATAACATTATAGCCATAAACTTAAAGTGCGAGAACAGGAAGTTAATAGTGAAACATTAAAGCGAATACATCAGATCAGTGGTCGGATATATTTAGAAATACATTTTAGCTAAATAATGGCACACAAATTCACCTAATATATACAGAAGCATGCCAATCATTTTAAACTAAGAGTATGTTACCAATTTTTTCCATTAAACTAGAAGTATTCACTTACTGAAATCGATGAGTCACATTGCTCAACAAACTCTTCATTCTTTTGTAACGAAACCTTGCAGCACCGTTCGTCAAAGATAAACAACTAGTTAAGATAAACTTACCAGAAATTCTCCAGCAAAGCCATTCTCTGCCCCCTCCTCTTCTGCCTCTTTGCTGGCGATTTGGGCCAATAAGCCCCTCAGAATCTGAGCCTGGGGGTCCATGGCATGATTTGTGACTAAAAAGCTTCCAATGTCATGTCAGACAATAGGAGTGAAAGGTGGGCTTCTGGTAAATGGCCATCTTGGGTTTTTCTGTTCTCGAAGTGCGTCTGTGCTTGAGTTGAGGAACTGTGTGATCTGTCGTCACGGAAGCAGTGGCAGCAACAGTTGACAAAGTCTGTGGTCAAATGTAAAGGCCCTCTCCTCCCTCGATCTCTCACTTTGGTCGCTCTCTTTCTCACTCTCTCACTCTCTCTCTCTCTCTCTCTCTCTTGCTGTCTCTCTCAATCTCTCTCTTTCTCTCTCTCATGCATTAAGTTGTGCATAACTTGTTGCTCGTTCTTTTTCTGTTTGTGGCCTTGTCTCTCTCACTTTCTTGTTCTTTCAGTTTAATAGTTTGTAACACATGGTCCTAAAGCATCTACCCCCCACCGGAAGCTTGTGTGTGTGTGTGTGTGTGTGTGTGTAAGAAATAAATAGTGAGGGTGCGCGACTGTCAGTGCTGACAGCTGCCAGGCCTGTCTGATGACATTCACAACACATGATAAAATCTAACCAGACATCTCTAAATAAATCTGAGAGCAGCAGTGACATGTGGACATGATGTACTTTATCTACAACACTTAATAATCTTTGTGTTACTGTTGTTGTCTGTGCAACGTTTTGACATCTTAAATGTTTGTGTGCTACTGGATTTAAATCAGTTCTGATTTATTTTAACCAAACATTTAAGTGATCAAAAAACCATTGTGTGTATGACTATGTTTCGGTGGATACACATCACTAGAAACTTTTTAGTTATTTACCTAGAACTAAACTAGCTTTAAGTTACCTAAGTTATTTAAAAAAGAATTTCAGTGGAAGAAACTTAGAAACCTGTTAAAGAAATAGCTGTAAGTGTTGACGTCAAAGTCTTTGGTGTGTTTCCATCTAGTGGCTGAAAATGCAAATGCAGCGTCTGATCTTCTCTGTTCTGTAACCTCCGCCTTAAGCCCATTTATTACGTCGCTGCATCAACGATTAAGAAGCGCTGGTTTCACTAAGCAACTCAACACGAAGCTGGAAAAGCATTAAAATATGATTTATTTATTCATTTTAATGCAAATTTAAAGCTATTTAGACTTAATGCAGGTTTTATACGTGCATGCAAATACTTTTACCTTAAGATCATTTATTTTCTGTTTTATTTATTTACTTACTTTCTCATTCTGCCCAATTTGCTGTGTTGTTTCAGTATTAAATTTAGCATGTTCTTGGGCTTTTTTATAGTTACATTTTGTTATTACAATTGCAGTTGTACCTTTAGCAACACAGTTAAAAGAAAAGTGACACGTGCCGGCAAACTGAACGAGAAATGAGACGTTTGGAAACCACAGCCTGTCCATCGCTGCCCGACATCCTGTTTAAGGTTAAAACCAACTAAAGGTGCATCAACACAATAGTTGATAAACACATTGATGGAAAGATAGTATGAAGGGTCTGTGCTTATTACTATTAGTACAGGGTAAGTCTCCATTAACTTATTGATGTATATGAATAAACATGTGTTTTTTATGCTCTGTTATGTCTGTAACACACCTGGTAAGTTATTTCATATATAGTCATATATAACACGATTGGATCACATCCTGGGAGGGTAAGACACGTTGATGTTACTTCCATATTTTCCTTTGTGTAGTTAGTGTGCAACTTCACTGCGATAAAACAAGCATTCAAGCCACAGTGGGAAGCGAGTTCACTATTACCTGCGCTTACCAAACAAACCGGCTGCGCTTTAACAAGAAGTACTGGTGTGCTGGGGAGTCCAAAACCACGTGTGAGGTTCGGATGGACACTGATGGATTTTCTCTGGCCAAGTACAGGAAACGGGCAAGGATCATCGATGCCGTGTCCCGAGGTTTAATTGTTCAGGTGGGAGATTTACAGGTAGGTGACGCTGGAATCTACTGGGTCGGAATTGACAAAATCTACGCCGATATAATGCTTATGGTCCGAGTTACAGTAACTAAAGGTAAGACTGTGTTTTCCCCACGTGAAGTGTAGAGAAATAATAAAACTGTCTGTTTGCTGAAATTGATGTAAATAGCAAATGGATATAATTTCAGAGGCTGTAATGAAACCAAACGTTTGGCCGCTCAGTTCTGTAGATGAGACGTGTTGGGGACAACCTGTTACGTTTCGCTGCAGGAGTGAGAGAGGAACGGATGTGCAGTACACCTGGTACAGAGCAGGACAACCAGACAACATCGTCCTGCACCACGACACGGATATAAGTTTCCACTGTTCAAACAGCATTGAAATCACCCAGTTCTTCTGCTCCGCCTCAAATGATGTCAGCAGCCAGAACAGTGAGTCGCTTTATGTGCAACAGCTTCAACCTGCAAACCAGGGCTGTGTGTATCTCATCACATCACAGAGTGAGTGTGTGAATATTATGTCACTGTAAACTTATTAACATGAAAACAATGATTATGTGAACCATAATGCTTTGTACAGTGTGTTTGCATACAGTATATATGTACACATGCATATATATGCATGTATATGTGTGTGTGTGTGTGCATACAGTATATATATATATACTTATGCATATATATTTCTCAATTAGCTCTCAGTAGCTATGATTGTATACAAAGCACAACAACACCCTCAACAACCACCCAATCTCTTGAGAAACTGTGTAACTCTGCAACACATCCTAATGGAGGAAATCAAACAAGTTTTAATCAAACCTGGACTGAGATCTATTCACCACGGTAAGAAAGATGTGTGTATCGATGCGGGTTTTAGGATATATGTGACTTTTTGTGTCGGTATAACAATTGTTAACATGTTCTTTCATGTTTTCAGACAAACATGAAAAAGACAAATTGTGAGGCCATTTTTCTTCTGTAAACTGTTTCATATGATTATTTGGTTGTTTTTTAGATCATTGTCTGGGTTGCCGCTGTGGTATGAGTGTTTTCGCTGGCTTCTCCTCTCAGCTATGATCACGGCTCTGTGTGTTGTGCACGTAAGCACAAAATCAAGACCCAGGAGGCTTAGAGCTCAAGGCAAACACCACAAAGACATTTGACTCAAAACAACACACATAACTTTTATAGATTCCATAGGTGACAAGCTGTAGTCCTGCACAGAGACTTTTACTTCAGAAACACCATGGTGCAGTCACATGATTATTAGTATTGTTATGATAGTATTGTTGTGGGAAGGTTGGACATAAACTGTATATATACTATATTACATACTACATATATATACAATATATAACAAACTATATTATTTATAAAACATTATAAATTTACATGCAAATTATTACAATCACACATCACATGTAACTTTATTAGAGAAATTCAAAATTGAGTTGAAATAAAGTTAAAAAGTTTTAGTTAAAATAATGTTTTCAGATGGTGGTTGTTAGCGGTTGTGGCGTTAGCATTATGAGGTCCCACAATCAAACAAACCACATTACATGAGAAGCCCTACATCCTGTTTCTTTCTAAACAACTTCTAAAAGTGCAAAAAACATCAACTGTTTTTACTGTATGTCTTTATTTTTACATTGTTTCTTACAATTCACCCAGTAAATATGTGCTACAAAATGTTGTACATGTTGTAGTTACTCAGTCCACATGTATTTCATCAATATATGAGGATGACATACTTAAAGACAGGAAAGGGGGTCTTTCTCAGAAGCATGTTTTATGACGGTTGAAAATCTCGTCACATCCTTTACTTAGTTATACGTCTAACTAGTAAATCTGGTCTAAATATATCTATATCTTCTGTGAATAAGGTGTAAAAGTACAACTTTTTTAGTTATTGCCATTGAGATGTAAAGAGACTTTTTAACCAAGAAATGTTTCTTGAACAACTCACCTACCCTGCCTCGCAAGTCTGAAGATTTGGCGATCTCTCCTGGTTGGGGTTAGTATTAATCTTTGAAGAACAATCTTTGACCCATCTAAACAATCTTTGACCCAAAAGTATCACAATGATCAGAACACTGACGGGCCATCAGTTGCCCAAACAGGAAAGACAAGGAAGCCTTGTAGATCAGATAACTGCACATGATAGATGTTTAACTTCTGCAGATAAAACAAAGCAGAGCTTTTTTTGTTTCTGCATCACATTTTACTCTGGGATGAGGGCAGTAAACAGAACTCCTACAGTTTTTAATGTAATGTGGACAATCTGATTTTTATCCAACATTAGTTTATGCTAAAACAACTGAAGCAACTACAGTTTTTTGAGAGTGACTGAGAGAAAGACATGTTATATTTTAGATAAACTGTATTAGCCATATACATCATCCATTTTTTAATACATTTCTTATACAGTGTTTTGTAGTTATTCACTTTGTTTTCTCATGCATTGTTAGAGGTGTGTTTGCTATCCTCTATGAAGTTATATAGAAATGTCACATACTGTTTTGTAGTTTGTGTCACTGAAGGAAACCATCTAAGAAATGTCACGCCTCGTGGCTTCCCCACTCACACACAAGCAAAATACATCAAAATACATTAATCACATAAAATTCTCTTATAAAGGTTTTATTACAGTTAGAGGGCAGGAGGTGTAAATGTCTGAAAACAGGCTGTGTAACAGGAAAACACAACATTGCTGTACAAACAGAGCCAAGCCCTTCCTTTTTCAGAAACAAGAAAGTCCTCTGAATTGTTAAAGTCCACTAACAGACAACCCTTAATAATAACCCTTAATATATATATATATTAGTTACCAAAGTATTAGCCAATGTGAGATTACATCATACGTAGCATTAACATTTATAATGACAAATAAATGTAAGAAATGTATTTATTGTTTAAACACTTGCACCCTTGAGTCAGACTGTAACCCCGCCCCGGTGACGTCATCCACTTCCCTGGAAATGGGATGACTTTCACTGACTTCATATATAAATACTGATTTCTGAAGACTGGCGATATAAAACAAGAGCATTTAAGGTCATTATCTGAACACAGAGAAACAACTTCGCGAGGTAAGATGCTTTCCGGAAAGCTATTTTGGTTTTCCTTCGTACGTAGCACAACCCACCAACGTCTTTACATAGACTGTCATAATAAATAATGCGGTAAAACTGTATTGTACAGATCTGTTGCGAAGCCGCGGTTTAATGTGTATGTTTTGGCTGTTTCAATATGTTTAAAGGGTGGATTAAATACGATTTGCATTATAACTATTTTGATAGACATCAGCGCTACAACAAGCTACTTCCGGTTCTTTACGCCCTTTTCCTTGTGTTGTGTAGGCGGAACCACTTTCAGCTCAGTTGTTAACTGAACGGACATCTTTACGAGGTAACACAGTAAAACCAAAGTCTGGTATTAAGACAAGTTTATTTAAGTAAAATTGGGTTACATCATGTCGATGTTTATGTTTTTGATGCTGTGACATCTTGGTCATTTTAATCGTGTTATTTCTCCAGCTAGCCGCTAACAGGCTAACGGTTGATTCGTCTTCATTATTATACTTAACAATTGTATTTATTTTCTCTTTTCTTGGTGGCAGAAAAAAGAAATAAATAGCATTGGGGCTTGATAATAACATACGATGGGATATAAGGTGCTTTACCACAGTGTTGCTTTGTTCCTGTGCCTTATGAAGGGTCTACATGTCAAGGGTGAGTATCTGTCAATCACAATATTTTGGTCGTTGTATTTCAACAAAATTTACACCATCAAATGAACATCGATAACAAAGTTTTATTGCTGACGGGACAGGATTGAAACTAAACATCTGGTTTGTGTACATTAAAAAATCTGTCGTAAACTTGTGATGTATGTTTCCATAGCACAATGTTCAAAGCCTCGTTTTGAAGGAGATGTCGTTCTATCAGACCAATACATATCGACCAATAGTTTCACAGAAGGAGACCAGGTAACTTTTGAGTGTATACCTGGATATAAACCAGTTGACCTGAGAGCTTCAAGATCGGTTACCTGTCGGGGAAAACAGTGGACGAATCTGAGCCTCACCTGCACAAGTAACTACTGATGTTTGTTTGTTTATCTGTTTTACATTGCAGCACCCTCATACATATATTTATGTCAGTACTATCTATATAATTCAGCAACAATGTATATCCATTATAGGAAAATCTTGTGCCAGTCCTCCAGAATTCCTTCATGGGAGCTATGAAATAACTTCGGGAATTTTGTTTGGTGACACAATTCGAGCTGTTTGTGATATAGGGTAGGTGAAATGTTTTAGGTGTGTTTTTATAATACCAATATTTGATTGTGTGTTGAATATCTTAAATTTCTTTTAGATACGAGCTGTACGGATCAGTGGAAAGAACATGCCGAGCAGAGGGAATGTGGGATGGGAGAGATCCTGAATGCGAGGGTTTGTTATTTCTGATATTTGCGTGTAATATTATACTAAAGAGCATAAATATATTCATCATTTCCAAATAGTCTACTGTATATATTCTTCAGAATGCCTTTTTTGTTTCTTCTTCTTCAGCGGTGAAGTGTACGTCACCTCCGGTCATAGAAAATGGGCAAATAGAGGGGGGGCATGATATAAATATGGAATATGTGTTTGGAGAGGTGGTCACCTACAAATGCAACACTGGGTTTAGTCTTGATGGAAGCGCAGACGTGGTGTGTTTAGAGAATGGAAACTTTAATCCAGAGCCGCCAAAATGTGTTGGTAAGTTATGGCTGGAGTGCCAGTGTAAAAATTTTGGATGCTTGTTTTTTTGTATTTTAATTGTTTTTTACTTGTAGTAGCACCAGGAGTGAGATGTACATAGACTAAGTCTATTTAAGGGCAACTTTGCACTTGGCATCATAGCAATGCCCCCGGGCAACTATTAATCATACAAGACCAATTTCATTGTCACATCATGTAATTTTTTTCTTTACTTTTTTTTTTGGTTATTTAAAATTTATATAATTAAATTAATCGCTAGGATACAATCGGAAAATATGACAATAATCACAATAAATGTCAAGGTTTTCATTTTCAGTTACTGCTGTTTATGTAATTATATTGTTGTTTTATTTAGATGGGTGTGTGAAGCCCAATGTTCCACACGCAGTTCGGATCGCTGGAAGATCGCCCCCCTACAAACTGGGTTCCATTTTAGAATACAAATGTGAAAGCGGTTATGAGATGAAAGGAGAGGGTTATATTGTGTGTAAAGGACATGGATGGGATCCTAAACCGCCACAGTGCATTGGTAAGACTGAAATATGATT
This sequence comes from Yasuhikotakia modesta, assembly GCA_036877545.1. Classification (NCBI taxonomy): domain Eukaryota; kingdom Metazoa; phylum Chordata; class Actinopteri; order Cypriniformes; family Botiidae; genus Yasuhikotakia; species Yasuhikotakia modesta. The sequence goes on from JBAJNP010001161.1 coordinate 32,293, forward strand.
TACACTCATTACTTTGTTAAACTTAAGACCCATTAAGTTTAGGCTAAGTGATGTTAAGATCTGGTATGAGAGAGAGCTCAAAACACTTGAGGAATTTGGCCGTTTCTGACGCCCTGTTTACACCTGCTGTTAAGTTGCATTTTTAAAGAGTCTTGCACTGAGAGACCAAATTTCCCTTGACATTTTAACACTTTAGAGGTCATTGTACCAAAATAAACATCATTTCCAAAGTTTAAGGACTCGAACAAAACTTTGCCTTTAACAAGGATAACAAAGTGCAAGTTGCCAAAATGACTTGGAATTTCCGTGTCTTTCTAATGTCACATGATAAACAGTCATTGCAAGACATCAGCCCCTAACATCTAATGACCACTTTGATCCACCCATAGGCACTCAGTGGGTTAACTGATAAACGGAGAGTTGGACCGGGGCTGTAGTTATGTAACTAACAATAAGATTCCGATGCTTGGAAGATTTAGCCAATGTTGTGCAATTCCTGGTTGTGAAAAAGCATCAGAAACTAATTGGGGATACAGCTTTAATTGTTGTCTCTTGGTGAATGACAACAACATTGTCACACTGTTTCGCCTTTTAGTATTTCGTATTCCTAATAATTGAAGTATATAGGAGTGTGTTAACGTCAGTGTTTTGTGTTTTATATTTTTGATGTGCGACTTTAACATCTGTATGATAACAGGCTGTTGCTGTTGTTTTGAGGTTGTAGCTCTGATCCAGGATTAGCTTGAAACATTTGGCTGTATTTATTTCTGTTTATTCATTCTGCCTGGTGTCATTGAAATCACACATGGCTTAATTTGTTCTTTGCAACCAAAACAGAGTTTTAGTGGGTTTTGTCATTATAGTGGCAGTGGATTGGAAGTGACTTTTCAAAGCTTCAAAATAAGAGACAAGCTCAAATAATTCTAGACTGATACGCGTAAGAGGGTTTCAGTGAAAAACATCATTTTATGAAAGTGTTGACTGTTGCCTTTTATGCCTGTGTGAGAGTGTACACAAACAACACATTGTAGGGAGCAGTCAACAGCGCATTTCAAGCATGGTCAATGCATGTGAAGAGAAAACTGCACAGGTCAAGGGTTTTATTAAATAATGGTTTTTGTTTGTTTCAAGCCAAACTGTTTTTGTTCTCTCTCACTATATAATTTCATGTGGCTCTATTTAAACTTGCATTATTTACTTGCTGTCTTTTAGCTTTTCTAAAGCTTTTCTCATATTTTTCTCGATTAATGCACCTTTTCCATTCATTAGTTTGTCTTTCTTAGAAATAGCTGCTAAATTGCCAGAACACTTGTCAGAATTAACTTTTGATCTTTTTATTAATATAAAGATATGAAACCATCACTAATAAGTCTTGTTATATCACTACATTGTGGCGTTTATCTCCATGAAGGCTTGTCTTGTGGATTGCCTGTGTTTCAACAACGTGGCGTCGTATCCCAACAAACTGAATCAAAGACTTTCCCTGAGGGATCCAGGGTAACGTTTGAATGTTTGTCTGGATATAAACCGCTTGACCCGAAAGCTTCTAATGTAATTACTTGTGCGGATGGCAAGTGGACACCTCTGCAGCTCACATGCAAAGGTACTTGCTTGCTGACACTAGTGGTCTTAAGACATTTCTGTGGCCCTGTTTACACCTGCTGTTAAGATGCGTTTTCACTCCATTTATACCCGGTAAAATGTAAACCAAAAGAGCTGCTATGGGCTGCATTAGAATACTTGTATTGTGAACACATTTCTTATTATTTTTAAATTGTACAGCAAGGACTAGAATAGTACTGAATCTGTTACTACATTCTCGGACCCGTCAGATTACCGTAGTGCGCACCTTTGTTTGTCTCAACAATATAGGATTTTGTGGATCACTTCCATTTGAAGGGCATGCCGTCATTTCCAAACCAGTTTAGTCAGTTCACAAAATTAGTGAGTGTGAACTGAAAATCTGGAGTGTTTATTTTAAATGGTCAGAGAGCAGATGAACCGTGGTTATATACTACTATTGATCTTGCTGGTTGAATACCATATTTAGCATGTTAAATAATGTAAAAAAGCTTTAAATATTAGAATATTTAAATACACGGAGTTGCAATAACATCTTAATAAATTAGTGTTCTGAATTTTAAAATATGCCAAAACTAAACTTTTTCAGAAACTTTCTTAGCTAACAAAAAAATAACATAAATTTTGGGCTGTTTCTTACTTAATTTTAATGTTGTTAACGCTTTATGTATTGTATATGGCTTTATGTATTGAAGTAAATATATTAAGACAATAAGGACAAAAATGTGGATGCTTTGTGTGAAGTGCCATGTGAGGCCCTGCAATTTTAGCCCTTTTTTAAGTTCTGTAGAGCTGCTTGGAAACAGTGAGCAGTGAGATCAGTTATTTTCTTTCTTTTTGTAAAGTTCTGCACATGTAAGCATAACTTTACCACTGATGTTATTTTTATTTCTTCCTCTTAGATGAAAAAGACTCTAATACTGTGCCGGGTATGTGTCTAATTATTCTAATAATTATTTTGTTTTTGCTTTATTGACAAGCTCATTTGAGCAGCTTGTATTAGGGATGTGATAGCTGATGTGTTTTAATTCTCATTCTCTCATTCTAGTTTGACAAGAAAGATGTCTCACAGACATCTTTGTTTATTATGTGTTTACTATGATTAACTTTAAACGTATTAAATGTGCATCTTTGTTTATTTTGGGCATTTTAACAGAAACGTCCAAAATAAACAAAAAATATTTTTGTGAAGTTCTGTGCATGTAACTTTACCACTGAGGTCATTTTTATTTTTTCTTCTTAGGTGAAACAACCTCTCATACTGTGCCGGGTAAGTGTATAATTATTCTAATTATTCTTTATTTTAATTATTTTATGTTTTCGTTTTATTGACAAGCTCATTTGAGCAGCTTGTATTAGGCACAGGTGGTGTTTTAATTCTCATATTCTAGTATGACAAGAAAGATCTCTCACAGACTGTGTTTACTATGATTAACTTTAAATGTATTAAATGTGCATCTTTGTTTATTTTGCTGGACAAATCCACAGTGATTTATTTATTATTATCCAACATGCTGCACCCATGTCAGTAGGTCTTAGTACAGAGTTCTTGATAGAAGTTTTTATCAGTTTTTTTTTTTTAACAGCGGTAGCTTCAGTCGTGACACTTTTGGGCAGTAAGTATCACATTTCTCTATCCGTCACTGTTTGCAGCCCATCTAAATGTTTAGTGTCTTTTAGTCGGTTCAGTTTTGTTTTAAATTTGTATGTAGTACAATATATAAACAATATATAGCAGGATGATACATGTTTTCCTTAGATTGGATTTTGAGATGTGTAACTGTATTTTAATTATTTGTATTAATGATCAGTTTCTTGTTTGTAACCCTTAACTAAAATATAGTATCTTCCTTGTTTTCAAAGTCATTGCTATCATTGCAGCAGCAGTTTTCATCAAAAGAAAAAAGTAAGTTTAATCACCACAAAATCTGACGTGTTGGCCCGTTTTGGTTTGACGGTTTAAGTGTCAGAGCTTGTTGCTTTTTTTAACCCATTGACCATCTTAACCAGGTGTTACTTGATAAAGTGACAAGCAAGTGAAAAAGGTTTCTTACATTTTGTTGTAAGTCAAAATGTAAGGAACATTTTGTCATTATTATGTAACTCTGCAGGAAGCCCTCCCAAGGACACAAGGACAAATTGATTGTAAATATTTAAGTTAGGAACAGCATTAAAAATGTGTGTAACACATTACAGTGTCTTCGTTACAAATTGCTTGCATTTATTGCATAATTGCATGCAGCTAACCCTAAACCAAACAATTATATTGTTAATATTACTCACTTACATGCGAAATTGCACTGTAACAAAGACACTAAAATAATGTGTAACCAGCCAAACTTAGTCTTAGGTCATCTTAGACATCTGTGTTTTGATTGGCTTCATTTTTTCTCTTCACCTTCTTAGTCATTTGTGTTAAGCAAATAATAAATAAACAAATCCTTAATATTAAGTCTTGCAAGAGGTGGAACGTTTGTGTGAAATGTTCAATGGGAACTTGGTGAAGTAATTGGTGATGTGTACTAGCAATACTAGTAATAACATCACCGGACTTCTGGGTTACAGGTCAAAACATGAGTATTCTGATAAAGTGGAGACAAATGAAGAGTTATAACACCCTCACTGGTAAGAAAAAGGGCAACCATGCAGCTTATAGATTGTTTATAAAGGTCAAGAGGTTCACTAGTGTATGATTGTTGTGAATCTGCCCTCTACTGTAGCTTCTGTGCTATCACAAGCATTTCAAATGCAAAGAGGGTTTCTATAGACTTAAGCCCTATAGACCTGAAGCATATATGAATATGAATGTTAAAAACTTACCCTAACAACTCTAATGTTGTCTAACAACCCTAATGTATCACATTAAGTGTCACGATTGTTAATGTGTCTAATATAAATTTGGCATTACTGTAACTACAGTAATTCATAGTGTCATTATACCAGGAAGTATATCTATTGTTCCCAATCACTTTTTTCCCAATCACTCATTTTTATCATGTTTCTTTACAGATTTAGTAACTATTCATGAAGCTGTCATGGAGAAAATCTTCAGAATGATTCCTCAATATATTATGTTCATATATATATATATATACACACACCAGAATCAAAAATCAAAGACGCACCTTCATGCATTCTTAGCAGTTATCAACTTTTCTGCATTCGCCCTGAAAAAGATTCCTTACACTCTAAACAAGTCAGTTTTTAAGCAAATGTTTGTTTCTGATTTATTCTCCATCCTAAGTGGACAAGCAAGACTGCACTATCATTCTTTAAATCAGCACTTACTGTGTCTCAATATTCTTGGTTAAAAACAAAAAAAGAAATCTGTGAACCAGTTTATGTGAACCCAGATCATATAAATAACACCAAATATTTACCAAACAGGACTAGTTTTGTTGTTTTTGTTTAGAGGTAGTCATCTGAGGTAAATGCATGGGGTCATGCAGTATGTGATTTGTTTGCAAATCTTGAAATAGAGCTAATGTGCTTAAAGTGCCTTTCAGTTAAACTGAGCATGTCATTCTTAGGGGCTTTGCATTGCCCTTTAGCTCTAGAAACTGTGCAGGTGTTGGAAACACCACCATGTCATTGGCAGTGATTACAGGCTTAAACCTAATAAAAAAATGGCGTGAAAAAATTCTGCTTTGTTAAATGTCAATCTATGTGAGCAGGAGAGTTAGTTTTAAATTAGTTTAAATGTTTTTTGTTTAATTGTGTTTAGGTAAAAATGTGTTATCATAAAAGTGCACGTTTAAAAAAATTCAGCTTTAGAGCAGAATGTTGACATTTATTTAAATAATTGTTTGTTATATGTAAATGTTTAGTTTTTTTAAACACTAAATAGAATTCTACAGCAGTAAGAGGTTTTAGCCTGTAGTCCAGCGAATTATGTAAATATTGCTCCTAAATTAGAGCTGAAGCTTTTTGTTTTTTGTACTTGTAAACACCTCTTGTTTAAAAGTTGAAGTGGTTGCCTGTGGTTTTGTAATTGTCTTAAAGCACTATATTAATGTAACATAGTCATCATTAGGCTGGATGAGATGAAAACAAAAGCAAACAAATAGCATGTATTGCTTAGGTTTAAGCCTCGCTTGGAAACAACCTGGAATTAATTTTGTTTTTATATTCATTGGGCAGCATGGAAGTAACTGGCCATAACTCTACTAAACAAAATCAGATCTCAAAATCAGACAAAATGCATTTTCTGTGAATTGTAGTTAATTATTTAAGGCCATTCTTTTAAAGCCATTTGTTCTTTGAATGTCACCAAAATGTTAGTTAAAATAAATGTTTTCACTGCTTCTGTGAATTACACAATGTAATTTTGTAACTGAATTTATTTCCTGTTTTCACATTTTTGTTTCACACCAGAACAACTGTGTCTAAATTTCACAATGCTATAATAAATCTGTCAAAATAACCCTGACCCTGCATGAATTTTCTTTTGACAGCACTGTGACTGAAAAAGCAATTTTTAGTATTCACAAATCTTTAAAACAGTCTAACTACACATTTACACTAAAATCATTCTGGACAAACACCCAATATAAAGGGCATATTTTATCTTTTTTGCTGTACTTGGCTTAAAAATAGCACCACAAATTTACATTGTTATAGCGCATAACTAAAAAGAAAAAGTATTGTAAGATATAAATAAAACAAGTGCATAAAAATGCTTTAAGATTTTAAGTTTTTTATTTACATTTTGAGCCACTAATGGTGTCATTTAATGTCCGGCAAATTTAATACAGTGTCTGTTGAAAACAAATTTGTGGCACTTTATCATTTATTATAGGGGAAGCAGCTTAATGAGCAAGTGATATAAAACCAAATGTCAATTAATACCTCATTGTGGAATTACTTGTTTGCAATGATTTAGTATTAACTAAAGAATCACTATACCTTTAAATAGTGTGTATTTTTAAACACACCTGCCATCTGTCTAGTATTTAAATATAGGCAAATTGTAAATTCACAAATACACACTTTCAACACAGTATGAAAAAAACATCAGATTTAAAAGACAAATGTGATAAATATTCATAGCCCTAAAAATGACTGAGTGAAAGTTGGTCATGCAACGGTCAGACAAAAAAATTTGACAGAGGTGCATATTTTCCATGCATTCAAATTTGGCTATTTGAAACCTTGTCACACTTGAACAACGTACACATCACTTTTTTCAGGAAACCAAAACAAATCTTTGAATCATTATTTACCTCAGATCGCACAAAAAAAACATTCCTCAAAAAAAACAAAACACTCAAATATTTATACTACAGCCAAAAATTCCTGATCACCAGCATTGAGTGCTGAAACTATTAGCATCCATACAAATCAAACAAATGAACAACTAGACAGTGTTTCCTGGCTCCAATCACTCGTTCTGAGGCACTGAAATAGATGGGCCTTTCGGATCATCGAAGCGGTCCATGGTGCGAAGCTGCATGATCATGTGAAGCCCATAGGTGAGGATCAGAACCATGAGTAGAGAGATGAGTAGCCCCATCCAGATACCAGGAGTGAAGAAACTAGCACAGTCGCTAGCATACGAGAAATCCTCCCCTGTTACTCCAAACCCTTGGATCTGTTGAAAACAAAAATCACAGTTAACTGTTAGGAATTCTCAATTGGTATGTTGGGAGCTTGTACTGCTTGTACGGTTAACACAATAGAAGTGAAGGTAGAATGTACTACGGTCATGATGTCATCCATTGTTGAGGGGCGGTGCCAACTAAAAGCTAACAATAGCTTTTTACAGTGTTAACTACTGTTACGCGCTAAAAAGCCTTTCAAGTGAGATTTAAGTGGAATCTGAACACCCTGTTAAAAACAGAAATTCAACAGTGACAAACAATTTTGTGTATATTTGCTATATTTTGCATTTCTGTGTGTGTGTATGAAAAATATTGTGTACAGAAAAAAATGTCAAAGTGTATCGGCTCAATCTCCACAGCAAAGTGTGGGAGACTCAATGAAGGTATGAATGTGTTTATTTTGTTTTTTGGTTCAAAACATCAACAGTGTTTATTAGAAATCTTCTTCATAATTAACAGAATGTTTTGGAAGCAATAATTGGTTTAATAAATAGGTCTAGTAGAGCATAAATGACAACTAACAACCTTTAATCTTCTAGCCCTGCAAATAATCTTAGAATGACATTGAAATAGAGGCATGATAAGTCAAGTCTAGTCACTACAAGCCCATTATTACATTACCTGAAAATCAGTGAAGGACAGGCTCCATTTGGCTGCGCTTTCAATTGGCACCAGCAGGGGGCTCTCAACGCTACTAACACTTTGGCAATGAAAAGAATACTCCGCTGGAGAATAGATCCCACCACTACCATTAAAGACCGCTGTCTGCTTATCATATTCCAGCAGCACCTGCTCCAGGACACTCCAGTGGCGAGCAGATACAGGAAAGAGGGTATTTCGCATAAAGAATCTGGAGTTTGGGAAAGCAATTAGGTAAATTTTTTTAATGCCTTAACATAATGGTTTTAGTGGATCTTATTCTAATGCATGCGTGTCAGTTAAAGAGTGTTGAATACTTACATGACACGGAAGGATTGAAAACTGTAAATATTTTGGTAATTCAAGACAAGCCTGAAACAACATTGAAAAAAAGAATAAACTTCCATGGATAATGCATTTAATTATATAGGAATATACACTGATACAATTTAAATAGACAATCTCTTAGTCTCTGTCATAATAGGCATAATTCATCCTAACACAATAAACATTTTGTTCTGATTGACTTTTCCGTATTGTTTTAAACCCATATGACTTTCTTGAAACACAAAAAGACTGACAAAATGTTTAAGACTGACAGCTTTGGTCTCCATTCACCAACACTGTATGTCGGAAAAAACCTGCATGAACATTCTTCAAAATTTCCATTTGTTTCATGTACGTCATGCAGAATGAGAAAGACAGAATTATTCTGACCTTGAAACAGTGTCATTGCAAGAGGAACCACTCAGATTAACAGAGGCCCATGTCGCCGGGGCCAGATCAACCCAATCCCTCTCCTCGAATTTAACGCTGAGGGTGGCGGCCCAGAGGAGGATACAAGGTTTATTCTGTGTGCTGTTGAACATAACCGGAGGTTTCACAGACGGCTGCGGTGGTGCCTGAAGTAATGATCTTCCCGCCGAATTTCCTGCCATTACTGGGGTATCCTCAACGACCTACAGAAGAAACGACATAAAACAAAAGAGCCTGAGGAGGACATTTATGTGCTCTAATAAATGATAAGGATTGAATATCTTTTGTGTATTTCAGAAGCTAGTGTGTGTGTGTAGATACACACTAGAGTAATATTGACTCACTGTGGAGGGCTTCAGACCGGTGTATACAGCAGTGTAGGGAATACCGTGAGATTTATACATGTCTAGAACCTCTCCGATTACTTTATCTAACAAGGACAGAAATATATTTAAACTACAGCAAGAAAATAAACCAAAAAGCAGCAAATTATCACTGCGTTAGAAAAATCGTCATGACATGCAAACATCTTACCATTTTTAAAGAGCAATTCCTTTGATTGATCTCTGACATTTTAAAGAAAACAAATAAAACAAAGTTAAGGATCAGTAATAAATATCTGTGTTTTAGCATCTATTAAATAATATCTTAGTATTCAGATCATTATCAGTTTGATGAAGATTTTTACCCAGAAGTGTACGGGAGGTGGACAGCCAGCAGTGAGGACTGGGAGGTTTTTGGCTGGAATTCTCTCAGGTCGCTCAGGTTGATGTGGACTGCTGAGGTCTGCAGCTCTCGCTGGAAGAGTTCTAGCACTGAATTAGATGCAGACCAGTCCAGAGCCGGCAACATCAGGGGATTGGACGACGACTGCAGTGCTGCCTTATAGGGAAACATACGATGACTCATGTTTAAAATCCCCATCACCAAGTGTTTTTATTCATATTATCCCAGCAAGAGTCCGGACTCACCTCTAGGTTTACAAAGACACTATCCTGCTTGTTCCCAAACACACCACCATGAACAGTGATGTCATCTATGCTGAGCTATATAATGAAGAAAGCAAAATTAGTCAGCTTTGCATAAAGGTATTTTGATTTTTTTACTCATCACACATGCATGGTTAGTAGCCACACCAGTGTCACAAAATTTAATCTGTAGCTCAACTGGTAGAACATTGTGTTAGCAGCACACAGGTTGTGGGTTCAATCCCTGGGAACACAAGTACTGATAAAACGTATACCTTGAATTCACTGTAAGTCGCTTTGGACGAAAATCCAAATGAATAAACTTTATGCAACTTTTTTCTAAACATTCTTTTTCCACCAAAAGTACTTAATCTAAGTTTCACTTCTAATACAGTAAATACAAATATCTGACAACCATGGGTCACTACAGTGTGTAAACACATAACTGACATTTGTGCCATTCATTTGTCTAGTTAGTCATTTGAACGACTGAAACAAAAAATAATGTCACCGTATCAGTATATAGATTATCACATCTGGAGCAGTTATAATGAAACACTGGTATGTCCAGGGGAACATAGATGGGGAAGTAAGAGTGGCTCAGTCAGTGTCACACTATAGTGACAAATACAGTAACTATGAGAGTACAAATACTACGACAAAGGGGGAAGCTATTAACACAAATGGTTCCACATTTCAAATGGTTCAAGTACATTTATATAATCATTTCTTATACATACAGTTCTCACCTTATCTTGCAGAAAGAGCAACACATTGTGAGGAGCGATGTTCAAAGCAGATTTTAAATACGACACTAGATACCCACTGGACACCAGCTGCCCAGCTGGTGGTTGGGTTAGATGTGGCAAGATGTACCTGTTAACAATAAACGAGGTTTTAGGTAGGTTAAGTATTAAATAATTCTACGCGACTAGCATTGCATTGCGTCTCTAACAAACTTTGTTACTGTATAGAGGATTACAAAAAACAATATGAATGGATAAGTCAATGCTGTCTTACATAGCAGCCTAAACACATCGCACGACGAATCGTTACTGGGCAGAGGCGTAAAAGCATTAAAACTACATTGAATGAACGAACATGTCACATACCCGTCACTGGTCCACACGAACAAAGGCACCTGAGCATTACAGCTATGAATCGAGATGATAAATAATAAAACTGAAGCGAAGGCCATCGTTGATAATCTACTACACCGCAGTTCAATAGCGACTTCCGTCATTCTGAGTTAAAGGGTCACGTGAATAGCAGAGCGACGCTGATCACGTGATCATCATGTGATTCTCTGCTGACTCGGTCTCTGTACGCGATCGTCGTTTGGTTTGGTTACAAATATATGCAGCGCAGTTAACAAATAAAGCGCAATAAATGAGAAAAATATGAACATTTTACGTCCTTCATGCATCTTCTAGTAAACCAGACTCCCTTATAACCTCAGCAAATTTGTCTGTGGCCTGTTGACACTTAATGTTACTTCTGAATGAAAATAGCTACAAAGAAAATATTGTTTCATCTTCATACTCTTAGATTTATGTAGTAAACTTCACCCAGAATTAACACCGATAACGTCTGCAACTTATCTGATATTCGTACCGTATACGAACATCAAATTGCACCAAATGTTCGTGTTTTAATTCGGTAAGAAAACAATTGCTGTAGTATTAACTTGCGAATCTGTACTTATGTTCGTGCTCTTGAAAAGTTAGCGTGTGAAGGAATTTATAAAGCAATATAAGAGCCATTTGCGTTGACAAACTGCTGGGACATACACCTTCATTATCTCCACGTTAATGCGCATATTATTGAGTTGCGTTATGGATGATGAAGGTGGCGGAAGAATATCGGGTACCGTGACAGCGCCTGGTGCCATTTAGCTCCTGTAAGGGGAAACGAAAGTGCCGCCAACCGTATCCAAATGTGTTGAAAAAGACAGTCTGGGAAATGAATTATCACTTATATTTGTTAACAATCGCAATTATGTCTTGTTCCCAATCCTAAGTACCCGATTTTCCTCACCGCCCATATAAACAGCCATCTCTGTTTTGGAAAGGCGCACTACATTATTTCGCGAATGTCTCTGCGCCGCTAAAGCTAGTGGTGCGGCGGTCAGGGCCATCTTTGGTTGTTCTCGCCGGGCGGACCACAGTCACTGATCAATTGTGATACTTATCAAATTAAACCAGCGGTAGCTGTTTGCGAAGAAGTCGTTTTAATTTTCTCAAAGACTACAAACGCTTTACATTTTTTGCATAAACGATTTTTTGGATCCACGCCGTTTTGCAGATTTTTGCAACGGAAATTGGTGTAAAGACGAGAGATCCACTGTAATACAACATGGATGAGGAATATGATGTTATCGTATTGGGCACTGGACTCACAGTGAGTAGCGCATCAAAGTCACCCATCATAGCGAGACAACCGCTCGGGGCTGTGGCGAGAGATTACGATAATGATGTTCATAGTCCTTACATAGATCAAACTGTACGAAAAGATGAACCCGGGGGCCTATTGCTGACGCATCCTTTGGACCAGTACTGTATGTCTGTAGTGAGCCAGCGTTTCTCGCCATTTCTGCATGTGCACGAATGTAATTTAGCCCGAATGCATCTTTTGCGATGCCCGTCGAGGGGCAGGATTGTATTGACATGAAAGCGGGTATTAAAAAATAATGACCGATTCTCTTGTTCAGTGTCTGGCTCTAAGGAGTGGCATCAGATATCCCGTTTGTTCGTGCGTCGTAATACGGAAAATCTGTCTGTTTATTGCAGATTTTTATTGGTTTGCTGGTGCCAACAAAGTCATATTGTGTTTTGAATGATGTTGGTTTATCATTTGCCTGCCTCGGGTTTATTGAGAGGCACTGTTATATTGCGTTGTTTTGTTATATTTTAATGGTCCGTTTAAACCAACGTGAACTTGGCATTGGGTAAAGAAATATGACTACAAATGAAACAAAAATATAGCAGCAAAAGTGTGTGTTATTTTCAGATAAAGCTTCCTCTTTTTTCTTCATGGGGGATAGTGCAGCTGATCAGGGCTGCGGCTTCCAGTGTGGGTTGGGTGGGGTGACTCGCATCCCAGCGTTCAACGCGGAAGTCATGGCAATAGACATCCATGGCACCAATGACATCAGACGACATAACAGACTACAACATTTAATTTTTGTGTTGTGTTGTTGTATAGGAATGCATTCTTTCTGGGATAATGTCTGTGAATGGGAAGAAAGTTTTGCATATGGACAGAAATCCATATTATGGAGGTGAAAGTTCCTCCATCACACCTTTGGAGGAGGTGAGACACTTTCACTACACGGCCTTATATTTACATAACACACTTTAGTACAATGTTTAATTGAATCATTTTTTGTCCATACAGTGTTTATCCCTGATGTTCTTCACCTTTTCCTGTGCTTTTTCTTTCAGCTCTATAAGAGATTTGGGATTTCGGACAGCCCCCCTGAGTCAATGGGCCGGGGAAGAGACTGGAATGTTGACCTTATTCCTAAATTCCTAATGGCCAATGGTAAAAAAAACATAATAATAATTTGGATTATTGGTCAAAACTTAAAGGTGCACTCAGAAATGTTTTACTCATATTTTTTGAAAACTTTTTTTAATTGAATACATTTTTACAAATTTTACAAGTTTTAAAATCATGTATACTGTTTTATTTATTTATTCTCAAACATTTAAAACATTTTTTAAGAGATAGCATGTTGTCCTCTAATTCAAGAAATATGCAATGAAAATTCTGGATTCTGAAATTTTGTATAACATCCAAGAAAATTGTGTTATTTGTCATTATTTTCTTGAAGGTCAGTTAGTCAAGATGCTTCTATACACTGAAGTGACGAGATATCTGGATTTCAAAGTGGTGGAGGGAAGCTTTGTGTATAAAGGAGGAAAAATCTACAAAGTCCCTTCTACTGAAACAGAGGCTCTGGCCTCAAGTAAGTAAAGCTGTGTTTGGTGTTTTTTTTTATATTGACTCAAGGACTAAATTAAGGGTTATTAATAAAATCACAACAGAGGATTGATCAATTGTATTTAATTTGTGTTGTTTAGACCTAATGGGAATGTTTGAGAAAAGACGTTTCCGGAAGTTCCTAGTTTTTGTGGCCAACTTTGATGAGAATGACCCCAAGACCTTTGAGGGTGTTGATCCCAAAGTCACAACAATGGGAGAAGTGTACAAGAAATTTGACTTGGGGCAGGATGTCATAGACTTTACAGGGCATGCCTTGGCCCTCTACAGGACAGATGAGTAAGTGCCACTAATGTTATGTAACCTCTCAGAGACGAAGTCACTGAACAGTAGCTGCTGTATCAGTCATAAATGTGATTTTATCATTTTATCGCATTTTATGCGATTGAATAGTTCTGATCATCACTTGTTTTCTATTTCTTTCCAGTTACCTTGAGCAGCCGTGTCTGGAGACCATTAATCGGATCAAACTCTACAGTGAATCTCTGGCACGTTACGGAAAGAGTCCGTACCTGTATCCGCTGTACGGATTGGGAGAGCTGCCTCAGGGATTTGCCAGGTCAGCCAGTCAGTGTCAGCGTTTTTCATTCTGTGGGAATCATACATAGAGAGTAATTGTAAGGCTTTCTTTCTTGTGAATTTCTAGGTTAAGTGCAATTTATGGTGGTACCTATATGTTAAACAAACCAGTGGATGAGATAGTTATGGAGGGAGGCCATGTGGTGGGCGTGAAATCGGAAGGAGAGGTAAACTCTTCAGTCAGAGTTTTGTCTTACTAAACATAGCAAATTGTATTATAGATTACATAAACGGCAATCAAACTTTTGTGAAATGTTACAAAGCTGCATCGCATAGATTTTCTTTCAAACCAGTGAAAATTGCTTACATTTGGTGTCATTGCACAAGTAGTTTATTAGGCCTGCAGGTAACATCTCCTGACATATTCACCTGATTTTCCGGATCATTGTGGTTTTGACAGATTGCCCGCTGCAAACAGCTCATCTGTGACCCCAGCTACATCCCGGAGCGCGTGCACAAAGGGGGGCAGGTGATCCGGGTCATCTGCATCCTTAGCCATCCTATAAAAAACACTAATGATGCCAATTCCTGTCAGATCATTATCCCTCAGAACCAGGTGAACCGCAAATCAGGTCAGTAACAGACCCGTTTTGTCAATTTGGTAAATAAAATAGTGCAAAACAATTATAACATATTAATAATAATAATATTCTCAAAATGCTGCAAGTAATGACTAATATAATTCATTAGTATAATAATAAAAGATAATAACAATAAATACTACTACTAACAATAATAACAAATCAATAAGTAAGTATTTTGGATTAAAGCATTTTCCAATTGTATAAATGTAAGGTAATAATGTATAAGAAATGTTTAAATGTAAGTTATTTGTTTGTGCAATATCTCACAGTCGCCCCTAGAGGGTGCTGCTTACATTATATACGAGGCAAAACCATTTACGCCGCATGTTGATAAGATATCTGAGATTTTAAGGCACATGTTGATTTGATATCTGAGTTGATGTTTGTTTTGGCTGTTTGCACATAGATATCTATGTGTGCATGATCTCCTACGCCCATAACGTGGCGGCTCAGGGGAAATACATTGCAATTGTAAGCACCACTGTGGAAACCTCGGATCCTGAAGCTGAGATTGAACCTGCTCTGGAACTTCTGGAGCCCATTGACCAAAAGTCAGTATTCCTGAAGTCTTCTGTGCTTTTAACACATCCTAGACAAAAGTTAATAAATGGGCAAAAGGAGAAAATATACATGAACATAGAAATCCATTATATGAATTCTAAAAGTTCAGACACTAATAATTTGTGTCATTTTGGCAGGTTTGTGGCTATCAGTGACATGTATGAGGCTACAGACGATGGCTCAGAGAGTCAGGTGACCTTCACAAACACTTCTAATGTTCATCAGTTATGTTTAAAACCTCTGAAAATGACTCACTTTGTTGACTCGCTTTGTTGTTACTTTAACAGATATTCGCATCACGGTCTTACGATGCCACCACCCACTTCGAGACGACCTGTAACGACATCAAAGACATCTACAAGCGCATGACAGGAAGTGACTTCGACTTCGAGAACATGAAACGCAAACAGAACGACGTCTTTGGGGAGGACGAACAGTGAGGAAGAGGAGCGGAAGGGGAGATTATGGTCAGACTGAACTTGATTTACATGGGCTGGGTTTGAAGAAATCAGATGAAGTTATGACAATGTTGTAAATCTCTTTCAGCTGTCCTTATCTTACCCAGAATGCTCTTTGTCTCCAAGCCCCGCCCCCATCGTGTCTCTGTTCAGATTCACACAGTTCAGCACACAGACACAATGCTCTATTGCTCACATTCCATACTTCACCTATCTGCACTACAAAGTGGGCTAACGCCAACATGCTATTTTAGATTCTTACGAACGCAGTATGCATCGTTTTGCGCAAATATCCCAGTAAAATGTGTATTTTCGTTCTGAATATTGTCTTTGACTGAAGCCCGCACATGTGAAAAATAATTTTGCATTAATCTTACTAAGAACATTCCCAAGAGTTCCTTATAATATTCCCAGCAGATCCATATTAACGTTTAAAATCCTCAGACTGTTAGTTTGGCATACCTTGTCATTTTGACACAGTAATAGCTTCATACAACAGTAGCTCTACTGTAAAATCCATAAACACTAATTATTAAACACTAAATTTTGAGACCCGGCAAAGGATGTAATATGATAAATCATATTTGGAGATTTTGTCTTTGATGTATCTAGTAACCAAGAAGCATTTCATATAATGTACCAGAGATTCATCAACCACTCACTGTTCTTTAAACTTATTTAATTCCCTTTGGGTTTTTTGCATTTAAATTAAATGAAGTGTATAATATGCAGCATAGAAGTCAATTGCAAGCCATTAACTTGTAACTAACATTATGGTCTTTGTGCTGACTTGAAAACCAACTTGTTTTTCATTTCTTACTCTTCTGTAAGCAAGTCTCTGGTTTTGTTTTAATGAAGGATGAAGGCCGACACGAACAGTTGTTATTTATTGGAAATGTTTGTGATCATGGGACCATCTCGACAATTAAGGTTCTTTAATGTCGCTATATAAAGTACAGCGAAATTGGAGCAAATATTAGAGCAAACGTGATTCGCTGGACTGGTGTTACGAATAGACAAACAAATGAAACACATTAAATGAGAGAGTGTAAAATTACTGCATCATGCTGAAAACTCCTGTTAAAAAAATTCATTTCCATGATGAAATTTCCCAGTTTCTAAAATGTGAATTTAATAAGCACCAGATCCTTTGATATTGGATCCTTTATATCCTGTGATATTCCGATATTCTGTAATATTCCGGCTTCTGTACACTAGGCTGGTCCCGGTATAAACACCTGAGAATACATGCTATTAAATACACATAACTCTTCATTTTTCATTAACACTACATACCTGTGAATTATGACACTCGCTGTAACCTGCAATCAGACTGCATCTACGATTGAAGGTCTCTTTATTTAAACTTGGCTGTTAAAAACCACAACACACACTGTTGAGTATTGAAGACCTAAGATTTCCACCATTACTGAAATCTGCTGTATAAAAACGTTTTCCATCGCCATAGTAACAGTGGACGGCAGTCCGCGAAACCAGCTTATCATGTTGTGCATTCTGAACACTTGCTGTACTGCTTTCAGTGTAGAATATACAAGCATCGCTTTTGTCATGTGTTGTTTTCTATATTCACAATAGTTCTGACAACAATTTATTGTCCTCTTTATTTTTAATGGAAAACAAGATGCGTGATTGTGTCAATTTCATTACGTTCTTAAAGCTTATTGGGCCAAAGTCACTAATGGCCTTATAGACTGACATAGAAACACAAAAAACTTGATCTTTCTTGCTTAGTGCACAAAATTAGCAAAGTTAGCAACAACGATAACTGGAATCCAATAGAATTGAGCCTTGCTGTGTTTGGAGTTATCTTGTGCACCTCTCCGGCATATTATCACATGTTTGGATTAACCGTTTTATTTTGTACTGTATTTATTTTCATTGTCTTTCATTTTCCTTGTTGAAACCACTAAACATTTAAAGAAACAAACTGACACAGATTCGATGACTTTAAGTTGTGAATTTCATCTCGTGTTTGTCTTGTGCAACAAAAATAAATATGAATAAAATGAAACTCAAACCTCTTTGGTTTAAAATGATTACTGGCACATGATTTTGTTTTAAAGGTAGATTTTTTACTAACATACAACATTTTATATTCAGTACATATCTTCACACAATGGTCATTTGTTACACTGTTTCAAATATATTAAATGTTCATTTTTATTCTTTAAAATTAAAGCATATATACACATATTTATGCTAACTAAACAGAAACTAGGAAAATAATCTTTGATTATAAAATATTCTGTCTAGTTCTTAAAATCAATTACAGTGATAATATTAAATATTACTATGATAAAATTGTAATGTTAAATTAATGGTGAATATGCAGCAATATATCATTTTTCATAAGTCATTTTTACCATATAATGCTTTTGCAAACAATTCAGTTTTTAGGATTAATTTTAATCCTAAATTAATCATTTATCACAGCTCATGAATTGTATATGAACTATAACTCTCTATAGTCCCTCATTTCTAATGCTAATAATTCATTGAGTTAGCATTGTCAGTTAGCATAAAAATGTTCCAGTGTCCTCCATGTACCTCCTGTAGTTTTGTAGATATGGAAACAGCTACAGTTGATGTGAGGGTTATCTATTGGTGATCCACAACGTAGCTCTGATAGGAATGGCCCAAAAGTCTCTCTACCTCCACCTTTGGCACGACCCAACATCGAGCTGAGTGTCGTTTTCTGGACGAATCTTTCAGATTCTTGTCCTGCAGTGTGACAGGAAAATGTTCGTCTCCTTTCTTTAACAGGCCCATGGCCAGAGAACTGTTCTGATTTGTTTGCCCATGATGGAAACCAGCCTCATCTGTGACCCTTATCACCTCTATATGGGTGTGTAGAAACTGACCTGGAAACGGAAAAAAATATAAAATCAAGATTAGGCAGTCAGGCTCTAACTATATAAATGTAAATATTGTTTGACTTACTGCAGTGTTATCAAAAGTTAACAAAAGCCAAAACATGACTAACTGAAATAAACAATTGGAAAACTGAAACTAAGCTAATATACTTACAATACTAAACACTAAATAAATAAAAAATTACACATTTTAATACCAGCCAAACCAGCAAAAAAGTTAGCTATAACTTTTTATTATAGCTATTTAGCTAAATAGCTATAATCTTAAATAATGTTTAATGCAGAAACAACCATATAGTGAAAAATACTAAAGTGTTTAGCTAAACTAAAATAAAAGGCTAATATGAATATAATAAGAACAAAACTCTGTCTTAATGAACAGGATTCACCCAAGAAAAACAATGTTGCCTACCCAGCAGCCCTTGAGAGAGTCGAGAAAGCCCCTTGCCATCAGCGATGTAGAAGCCCAGATGTTCCATCTGAAAATATCTGGGGTGGTTGTAGTGATGGAACAGAATGAGGAACTGTACGTCCTTCCCGAGATCAATCCAGCAGCTGTGTTGCTCCTCAACCGTGATTCTCAAGCCCTGATGTTCTAAAGATCCATGCTGATTGGTGGGCAGCATCTCAAGCCCCTCCCCTTTTATCTCTATCACCACTAAGTCCACTGTTAATGTGATCAGAAAGCCACCATCGGTATCCGTGATGATGATCCTGTCAAAGAACGTACGGGTGCGATTCTCCATCCCCTCCTTAGAAGGTGCCAGTATCAGATGCCCATCCACAACAATGCCTTACACACAAAATTAAATTAAACAATGAAAAAAATTAAACTTGTTTCCTTTGCATAAAGATACAATAATAATTGGTATAATATTTCTGCAGCTGTCCGATTAAAAATGAAACACCTTTGTTTGGGTCCTCAAGAAGCCGCAGAACATCATCTGCCCTGCCGTCGATGGTAAAACACAAGTTCTGGTGCATTTTTGGAAGCTGTACAACAAAGTGTGGATCTCCATCCACTTTGAAACACAGACATACAATAATAAAGTATGTTCATGAATGATTTATAGACCTTCATATAGACGTTTCACTCAGTGTTTCAAACCGTGCCACAATTACAGTTCAATGATGTAATATTATACAGTTCAATGATGTAATATTATACAGTTCAATGATGTAATATTATACAGTTCAATGATGTTATATTATGTCACCTGCTTTTAACATTTAAAGTTTTTCAGTCATACCTGATGATGAAAAAACTCTTGCTGAGCTTAAACTGAATGAATCCAGATCTGCTGAAATGACCAAATAAACAAATAAATGACAAAAAAATTGGTAGATTTTGCACTACATTTGTAAGATTTATTACAGGTATAGTAGTTTAAAAATGATAAATGATGTGCTTACCAGATTCCTCAGCGTCTGAATCTGGAACAAATGAACCAGGAATTTTTTAACATTATTTAAAATCATAGCAGTTAATAGATTGAGTTAATTCATAAGAGGTTTCAACTTACATGAATCGTAATGGATGTTGTAGTCATAGTCGTAATCTTGGGCTGCGTTATAATCTGTTAAATAATATCACAATGAGGCAGATTTGGTCAGCTTTATAGACATCAGTACACAACAGATTGTAAATAAAAGTTACCCACCTTTAACAAGCTCAATATCTGTAAGAGAGAAGAAAGAGTTGAAAAAATACTCTAACTCAGAACCACAAAATACTGCAGCAATATAAAGGCCATACCTTTCTGTTGAATGTGGATCATAGAAGAGACATCTGATGTGGAAAACACACACACAAAAAAAACACATTCATTTACATTTATGCATTTGCAAGGTGCTTCTGTCCAAAGCAATTTGCATAGTCACAGTCAAACCTATTATTAAAGCATATTTAGCAAAATGCTCTACAGGTTAAGCTACTAGAAACCAGGAACATTCAGTGGCAATGTGGTTATGCTATTTGAAGCATATTTGCCTGCTGTAAAGACCAGAATAAATTTTAAGGCTGGCGTGTGCAGCAAAACTTAGCTGCTAAACAACCACTGTTACTGGTAATGTCAAAGATGTTGAAAGAACTGAAGTCAACTGAAGGAACCCACCAAGAACACGAGATGCTTCCCACAGCTTAGGTGCATCTGTCATTCCTGGCATTGGCATGAAACTTGGAGGCAGCAGAGTGGCCACCTCCAGCTCATCATCTACATTTTCATCTGTTGTAGATAGAGTGGTGGAGTATGATGTGTGTAAGCCCTGCTGAAGTGTTGTGAGTGCTGAAGAAGGAGAGTTCCCAACATCAGTTAAGGTTGAGTCTTTTACCACAGAAGATCCGGTTTTGAACAAGGTGGCTAATGTTGTGCTTTTGACTGGTTGAGGTGAAGTGGTCTTCATCGTAGTACTAGGCGAAGTCTTGGGACTCTTCAGGAGAGGTGCAACTGTCCTGGCCAGACTTGGAGTGAGAAGAGTGTTTCTAACTACACCTGAGGTTGCTGTGGTTTTGATGGTGCTAGAAGAAGAGGAGGATGATTTGCTAGAAGGTGGGGCAGTGGTGGTCCTGGGTGGTACTGTAGTGGTCTTCTTTGGAAATGTAAGGGAGACTGATTTATCAAGGGGGAAAGAGGTGTTGGGTGGTCGACCAGTGGTATGCAGCCCTGAGGGTTGAGGGTTTGGTTGTACAGATTTAGAAACTGTGGACTTGCTCAGTTTTGTAGTCAAGGAAGGGTTAGACTTTTTGTTCCCTGTTGCTGAATGAGATGTTTGATTGGCCACAGTTGCAGAACCTGGTACGGTACCAGCCACAGTCTTGCCAGTTGTAGTCGTTATGACAGAATTAATAGTTGGTTCTGGTTCATCGATATCTGGTTTAACTACCACCAAAGAAGTGACTGGTGTTACAAAATTGTACTTCAGCGAGAGGTTGGTGGCTTTATCCACAAAAAGACGCTGCATGACCAAATCTGTGGTGTTCATTTTAGCCAACAGCAGCTCCTTGATGGTGAAATAAGCCCAGAGTCGATGCACAAAGCTAGGAATACCATTCAGGGCTTGTGCACAGTCCAGAGATGTTGCTGTAGCATTGACAAGTACCTGGGCCAATGGTAACTCGTTCTCCACTTTGACTTTCTGTTTTGAGTCATTTGCTGTCAGCGTGACCTTTAGACCTCGTATATCTGGCTTAAGTCGTCCTGTGACCACCAGTTCAGAGCCCTCAAAGTAGTTGGGGAAAAGGGTACGAGTGATGTCATAGGCCTGATCATCTAGATAGGACAGCTGGATATCTGACAGAAGAGGACTTGCAACTTCATCGTAGAAGCCTTTCAACTGAACAGCTGCGTCATCATCTTCATATACCTGAAAAAATACATTTGCAGAAGCTTTGATTCAAAGCAACTTTTGAATTATTCGCAATATTATCATATGCATTAACAGAGGACCAATAATCATGGTTCCTGTATATTGAGTACTAGTGAAGAACCAGTGACCACCTACCATCCGAGCAACTCCGCGGTTCTCCAGGGCCAGTCTTCTCAAAAGAGGAAAATCAGCATCGTCTCCAAAGGCCAGGCCAAACAGTGAAGCAGAACCCAAAGCATTCTGTGCATTATGCAGAATCACATCTGGTTCTGTCACTCCAGTTGTAGCTTCTCCATCGGTCAGGAAGATGATCATGGGAACGCGGTGGGACGAGGGCACAGGATTAGTGGAAGAAGATGAGGGTAAGGTAGGATTTAGCAGCCGGGCTGCAGACAGCAGAGCTGCGTTGATGTTTGTCCCTGATGCAGCAAAAGGAGAAGATAGATATTTAAAATAATTTAGTATTTTAAGTTATGACTGTTAAAAATAAAGTGTTACAGAGGTAAAACTTACAGCCATCTGCAATTATCTTCCACACAAATTCCTTGGCGTCTCGCACGTTCAGTCTTGTTGCCCGGACGGTCCGGCCTCTCTTCCAGGTGTGGACCTTATCCGAGAATGTGATGATGTTGAAGAAATCGCCCTCACGAAGGTCACTCAGTATGGTCGTCATGGCTGCTTTAGTCTGAAATTAAACACAAGAAAGAAAAACATCTTCCAGTACTAAAGTTTTGACGACCAGTTTGTGATGATCAAGTAATTTAATAGGTTCTAATAGTTTCTAAGTTATCATTTATACAAGGCATATTTCACAAAGCACATGTACAAACGTGAAGGAGACAACTGAATTTACTTATACAACTTAATATGTGAACGTACTTATGACATAAGAACTTAAGTTGTTTGCATATTTCCATATATCAGATGTATGTCGTATGAGTGACATCATAAC
The DNA here is from genome assembly GCA_036877545.1 of Yasuhikotakia modesta. Lineage (NCBI taxonomy): Eukaryota > Metazoa > Chordata > Actinopteri > Cypriniformes > Botiidae > Yasuhikotakia > Yasuhikotakia modesta. The sequence goes on from JBAJNP010001161.1 coordinate 55,236, forward strand.
TGAGCAGGTGGTTGAGATGCTACCTGTTTGATTTTTGTGCCAATCATGGAGCCGCTGACATCAATGACAAAGATGACATCTTTAGGAACTACAGGAAGTCCTCGAGGTGCAAAGTAGTGAACGAAGTAGCCATCATCCACCTGGAGACAAGAACATTAGCGATTGCATTACAATGCTAAATATCTAGATCTTGTATTCTGTTACCACCAATTAACTGTATCAGTGTGAAGACCTGGATGTCACCCATGGGGTCTTTGAGTTCCACATCATACTGAATGATGAAGTCTGCGTTGATACCCCTGGGGGAGATGTTCTTCTGTTGTTGTATAGTGGGTAAGTAGCGCACATGCGCGCAGTGCAGGTTCTGCTTGACCTGAGTTGATGGAGGTGCCTCTGCATCTACCAGAAGATCAATGAGATGTAGATATAATTGTACAATAAGACCAGCATTGACATCGATGAAATTTAACGTCACCCACAGACGTAGAACTTTTGAGGTACCTTGAACATTGTTGGTCAATAGTCGGCTGGTTCTCAGTGGCAGAGCTCTGATGAAGCTGATGCCTGTTCTCTCTGCTATGCTGACATCCAGAGAGAGGTTCTGAATAGGCTGTCCCGGCCGAAGACCCAGAGCGAGCTCATAGCGACCCAGTCGTCGTGACAACAGCTCCTCATAGGAGAGTGAGAAGGACACGCGGGCTCCAGGAGGTACGTTCACAGCTACACGGAACTTCTCTATCTCTCGTTCCCTTTAAAAAAACAACAAAGTTCTTCAAAAGTTAGATGATGAATAATGAATAGATGATGAATAATGAATTTGTATGTAGCATAATCGTCCAACAACTAAGATATTTCTCTGAGATTCAGAAGACCTTGTGTTGTTTTATCAACTTCATGTGAGATGTTTTCCCTCAAATTCTTTTAAAAAACCCACATATGAGACAATTGTTGACATCAAGTATAAATCTCAAAAATGAATGTGGGTCGTTTAGCTTCCTAACAGCTTCTTTTGATCTCTGAAGAATTGGATATCAGTGTTTTAGCTGTTGCTGTTTGATGCTATGTGATAAAAAAGTTGTGATAAATAAGCAAATGTCAGGCTCCCAGTCTGAGACATTGTTTTTAACTCTATAGAGGAGACACTCATAAAATGACTAGGGTTGGGTTTGTGGATTGACACATTTATTTATGTGTAATAATAAATTATGTCAGTTGTAATGTGCATGAGATGTGGCCTGTTTTAGTGTTTAGTGAATGTTGTCCTGCTGTTATAAAACGAAAATGAAACAATAAAAAAATTCAGTCCCACTGCAGGAAGTATTAAAGAGATTTTGGACTAACTTAGTGGCAACAAGTCCTGCTGTTTTCCCCTGTTTCTTAGCTGCATCATAGATCCTCCGGGCAGCGTTTCTCATCTTCACCTCAGACACATAGACTTTACCATTTGATGAGCTGGGGAACCATTAGAACAAAAGAAAAAAAATAGATTAGAAAGCCAAACACACTGTTTCAAAATACACTTATGATCATATCAACAGTCTAATTCACATATTATTTGTACGTCAATAGCCGATGGCAAAAAACCCCCTTCGAGTTAAAATGACTTTCTCAGTGGTTTGCACATCAAATAAGAAACACACAAACAGGAAGTGCACTACAAAAAGGTGAGCAGAAAAGGTCATTTCCCTCAGAAAACATGATTAGCGGGAAACTCTGACGCTTACAGAGATTCTTCAGCCCTCATGTCTTAATGCTCTAGCATTTATGCTGCATAAACACTTAAGAGTTTACCCACACCAAGCTATCCATACTCTCTTTGTTTTTCCACACGAGGGTCAAGGGAAGAAAATGCTAAAATAAGCTCTGCTTCTTTAAGCAAATATATTTAAATAAAAATCAACACCAATGAACCAAAATAAACCGCTGGCCTTGAAAAAGACCTTGTTTGTGAAAGAGCAAGTAAATGGACAGTTTAGGCGCAGTGGAAAATGAGGCGCCTGGATGTATGTGTGGCGAGGATGTGTCTGGGATAGCTGCACATGTGACACAGTCAACACACAGAGCTCCCAGTCACAGTCTAACAAACGCTTCGGCACTAAAGAAGCATTTCTGAAGCAGCTATTTCAGAAAGCACACAAGAACATGGAAGCGTCTCTCTGTCTGTACAGAGTGTACAGGAGTTCCTGTAGCTTGACTAGCGCACGGCCCTAGCAACACCAAGGTCATGGGTTCAAAGGTAATTCAGGAAAATATATAGTCATAGTAAATGAACTATGAGTCACTTTTGATCAATTTCTACCAAATGCATGAATACAAAAGTGTTATTCTTCGAATTCACACAAAACTCAAAGCTATACTTGGTAGATGGATATACATATATATATATATATATATATAGTGTGCATTCTACATGCATGCATGTGTTTATACACACGTAAATATGTGTGTGTGTGTGTACTTTGGCCACGTTCCTCGGTAAACTCTTCTGGGTAAAGGCAAGCGTGAACAGAGCCAGATCCCCTCATTTTCTCTATTAGGTCTCTTGACGTTTCTTGACAAAGCCTGCTATTCATCCGCTGAATGTTCTTTTGACTTACGGCTGCTTCCAAACCAGCCCTGTGTGCTTTATCGCACCGTTACGGTGCCTTATTTGTTGGCAGATTTAGCATTTGTTTTTGGAAAAGAGTTTTGCAGTAAATCTTTCCTCACAAACATCTGATTTATTCACTACATGTTGCTCTTTCGTAATCCAGTCTCTTCTCAGGAGAAAAACCTGAGAAGCAAGAGACACAGGAGTCGCAATTTTGATTTCCATTAATCGCACTTCTCTGCCTGAGAAACAACCAGAATTATAAAACGATCTCATTTGGGATTTTCTTTGTGGGTGTATTTTGTTAAATGCTTCACAAAACATTGAACTAATAGGATAAAATAACTCCTGCTGAGTCTAATCTTGAGAAAACTACAAACTTAGGCCAAATGATACATCTCTGATTTTAATTTTACTAATTGTAAATGGCATAGTTTCCCCAATTCTGTTTATTAAACATTTTAGAGGCTGGAATGTTATAAAAGAACTGACAGAAACGACAGGAAGTGTGGTGTGACTCTGAACTCACATAGTAAAGTTGGAGATAAATGCAGATGGAGATAAATTGACCTCAAAGGCGGCTTCTTTAGTGATATGAAGCTGGTTCCAAACTGTGCTCTCCACTGTGGTTAAAGCATAGCGAGATACCACAGAACATCGCACATGATAGTCTGTCACCTTCAGCTATGGGCATAACAAACACCACAAATACTGTGATACAGTCGTTTATAACACACGGGAGAGAAAAGTTAAGTTAAAGTCACGCTTTAAGATATTGTTAAAATAGTCATATGTCTGTATGAGCACACAAGAAAAACATTTTTACTGCCTATTAAAACAAAACTGAGCTTAGAGAACACAATTCAGAAAAAAAAAACACTGTAACACCTCACAGTTAATGAGATATAAGCGCTTATGAAAATATCCATGTGTGAAAACTGGCCATTTCATTTCTCCATCTGTAAATGTGTTTGAAAGATATAAACGGGCTGAGATCATCTGATCATCTGAATGCTCTGAAATATCAACTCAGCTTTAGCATGACTGTGTGAAACAGCCTGTATGATTACATTTATTAAGAATAAATGCAATAACAACTGTAAAAACTGACAACAAAATAATGGTTTGGTTAAAGATTTCAATTGTTCTGACTGTATTGCTGCAAGTTCATGGAAACGTACATTTTGCATGAATAAAATACATTTCAAAGGTTTCAAAAACCAATATATCAACTTCTGTTTGTGCACCGAGCAAAAAGTTTTAATACTACGTCATTGGTGACTTGAGTTTTAATGATACAGTGTAATACAAGACTGCTGATAAAACTTACTGCTGGTTTGGCTGTTGAGGTCTGACGTCTTAGTCTCTGAAAAATATAAAATTACACATACATTAAGGTCTCCTGTGTTTTTCTTGGCTAGGATGTAAAAATCTTCCCACACAACCTCATTCTGAGGCAAACAACGCTTAACATTTCAGCAACTGATCTGCAAGTTAGTTTACTACCATCTGGTTATTTACTACCTTACGAACGACAGAATTATAATTCAGGACTGAAGTTAAAGAAAATAGGTTCAAATAGTCCAAGTTCATTCACAAATTCCTGTGGTTGGTCTTGGACTTAAATGAAAATACTGTACACTGAATCAAGGCCATTCATAAGTGGATGGAAATAAATGTGAAGATTTAAGATGTTAACACACAATTCACTGCTATGTGAATACATTACCACATCTCCTGAGGATTAGCCTTTATACAAACAAACAGCTCAACACTGGAAAAGAAACTATGAGTGTTTCTTGTTTAACTCTATGAACTCTTACATAACTTTAATCCTAGTAAAAACTATTTTTAGATTACAGCATAATACAAAACTTATTATATCTATTAAAATTCTGTTTTCTCATGAAAAATACGGCGATTAGCAATATATTAGCAATTATTCCAATGCAAAATAATACATAGACTATTAATATGCAGTCTTTTAGAAATCAAATATCGTGCTTGGAAAATGTACTATTGGATTATTGTGCGCATTTTCCGTATGGCTGTGAAGCCCCGCTATAGGTTTTTAACATGCATTAAATTACAGTTTTAATTCTCCAAAGAAAAACGTAAACAAAGGCCATAACATTTCAACACTATCATTCAATGCTACTGTATTAATAATGATGCATTTATAAAAAAATCCTACCTGGAGATCAGTCCACGCGTCCGGCTTCGCACATCCAAAGGGAACAAGTGTTAATACGATCAAAACAACAGTATGAACCCTTAAATCCATTTTGCGGATGCTCGTATCAAACCCTGTATTTAGTTTGCGCTGTACTTTCACAGTTTTACTCCTAAGGTCCACTGACCACATGTTAAGGCACAAAGTTGTTTATAACAGGAGTAGTATTGCCCCCTCCCTTCCAAAAAGATCCTAACATTGGGGACCAAATAATGTCATGAGAGAGACGGACGCTCATTTAAACCAATGCAAACGCTTTGTTATTAGCACACAGTGACAAGTGACTTTCAGCGCAAGTTTTGTTGGTTTGTCAAGTTCAAGTCTAGATCTTTTCACGTGTACAGACTGGAAATTTCACAGAGCCTCGCCACGATTTCGGGGGCCAAAGGAGACCACAAAATATTAACCCATGAACGCCCATGAAGTTATGAAGGAAATGTCTGAGATGGAGCCAAATACTTACCAGCAATTTCTTTGCCATTGATCTTAAATCAGTGCTGAGATGTTTTAGTTTAAAACTATTTTAAATCACTGTAGTTACTGATTTAGGTGTTTGTTTACAAATCCCAGTTAGGCTGGACAAGGTTTGTATTTAAGCTGGCAAATAATGAATTATAAAGAAAATGCCTTGAGATAAAACATTAGGTGTTCAGATTTTGTGAGGGTGGCCGTGTATGTCTAATATGTATTTATTTGTTTGGTTGCTGTCCATGGTGCTAGTGACAAACTGAAACAGAACTAAACATTGTTCTGAATGCAAAATCATATGTTCCATCTCGATCTACACATATTAAAATCCTAAATGCATAAAGGCTATTGGTATTATTAATGCTAGCAACCTTTTTTGTAGCAAAATCCATTTCAATTTAAGACATCGTGGTAAAACAACTTTGAAACATTTTAGCAGCAAATAACCAAAAATAAAGACAATTTGGACAAGTGGGGTCCAAAAGTCTGTTTCAGCTTCTATTTCGAAAATGGTTTTTGAGTTTGTTTTTGTACGATAAAAGGAACACAGTCACAAACTGGTTTACATTTAAAATAAAACACTTATTTGTTGATCGTTATTTAAATTTGTCATTTATTTATTTTAATTTAGTTTTAAAACTGGTGCAAATTAAAAAAGAAATTTAAAAACACTGGAGACAAAAATTACAAATGGTACCAGACTTTTGGACCTCACTTAGTCTTTGCTATTGAGCTCTAATAATACATTCTTAAGTCTTTTAAATTGTTCCTCCCACCTCCATATTGGCTTACACTTAATCTGATAGTTTTGTTTAATTCGGCCAAAACTCATTTGTGCATTTAACAGCATCACTGTCCGTGTTCTTCATTCATGCAGGTCAGAGATGTTCCGGAACAGTCCGCAGAGCTTCCTCTGGATTTCTTGTAACATTCACATCCTAGAATGCCAACAGTAATTCCCATTTATACATCCGACACTCATCAGAATGGAAAGAAACCTACAGTTGCAGGAGAGACTTACAGCAGGTTTATCTCTGTGGGTGTTCACTGCTTTGATGTTTAGATAGAATGACTCCACTTTGCATCCTGGAAAGACATTAAGGGACACATGGTGGTGTTTAATGCTCAAAATCTGTATGAAACTAGTATTCAGAAAACGAGTATTTATTCCCAACTGAAAAAAACGTACAGTACTTTAATAACTGGAATGCGTGTTATATATACTTATAAACACTTCAATCTTGAAATAAACCCATTTTTAATGGCTTAGACTCACCGTAAGCTAAAGGAGTGAGTTTAAGAACTGTGTGCAGAGGACACTTCAGATATGGAAGATCATCTGTGGAGAGATCAGAGGTTGTATAACTGAAGATGATGCTGGAGTCGCAGTCACTGACAGCTTCTGTTTCAGACCTGCACTTTTGTCCAGGAAGTAGGCCAGCAGACAACGCATGACTGCCTGGTGACAGATGACCAGCACGTTCTCCTGACGCTCCAGCTCCATTATGACTGGCTCCAGACGATGCACCAGATCTTCATACGACTGCAAAGCACATGTGCAGCAAGTCCTTTATTATCGACAGAAAAAAACATCTGCAATCTGGTTCAAAACCTCAATAATGATGAAAAAAAGCTCAGAAATATCAAGTATAAAGTGTTTAGCCACAAATAAGTAATTAGCAAATAACAGTAATTACAAAAAACAGCATGAAGTCAGCATACACCAATCCTTGTACTGCAATGCATGCTGGGATTTTGCAAACCAACATCTTATTTTATGTACAATGTTAATCTAAATATGTGACTATAACGGTCCTGTGTGCTGGATGTGGACTCACTTCACCCTTTGGATATCGGTAACGGTATTTATCCTGGTCTCTCAATGCAAACTCTTCTGGATAATTTGCCTGTATCTCCTCATAGGTCATTTCCTCACATACACCCTTAACAGTTCAAGAAAAACAAGTCACCTCAGATAGATTGTAGACAGCTCAGATAGTACATCAACACAATACGATGAATAGCTTACAGCATCTATTTCATTCAGGGCTTTCCACTGCTCGTAAGGGACCCCCAGTGTCTCTGCGGTCTGTATGGTCCTTTTCATGTGGCTAGTCCACACCTTCAAGTCACTGATGGCTTGACCTCTGATGAACTCTGCCAGGGCTTTAGCATACTAAGCGATAAGACGGACTCAATCAGTCTAATATCTGAAGGAAGGAGATTCGAAGCACACACAAGTATTTTCATCTTGTTTTCCAGTTAAAAAAATATCTAAAACAAAATAAAAGATCATCACTTCTTTATGGAGTGTATATGTTGTTTCAATGTCATGTTTTGTAGTCCAAGTCTTTGAGATTTGTAGTCCATTTGTAGTATTACTCAATATAAAAACATATATACTTGAACTCTTGATTCTGTTAATAAAGAGGACATGTTAGTATGTTTTTTTAATCACCTTTTGGCCCTGTGAGGACAGGCCAGAATCTCCACCGATTCTTCCTAACAGGTTAAGCTCACTCTCGCCGTGGCGGCTCAGATAGATGGATCGTGGAGTGACGTGGATGTTCATGAGGTAATACACTATACGACTCTGAATGTGATCCTGCACCCGGTTCACAAGGTACCTTGAACCAACGTCAAAGATCTTAATGTACGAGAGGTGCCTGTGAAACACAGATGACAGAGCAGAGAAGTTATGCAAACACAAGACTCAAAAATATTTTATGATGTTATATAAATGATCTAATTAACATTCCAGGAATAGTTTTTATTATGCTGGTTTAAAGTCTGACAGCAATGGTCTAAATATGATCATATTTTATTCAAGACTCTGGACCATGAAATGTTTAACCAATCATTGCATTCGGCCCAAATGCTATGATAAGTTGTCCTACTTGAAGGAGGTGTGGTTTTGGAGAGTGCACTGAAGTGAGTCTTGATCTTCAAAACTAGCTTGCTATTACTAGCCACTTTAAAACCGTCTACCCTACCTTTAATTTTATGAGGCATCTACAACAACATACCTGTCTTTTTCATCATCCAGGGACACATAGGACATTTTGTAACAGTCGATACGCTTTAGAAAATCCACCATGGCTTCTTCTTTGTCATAATCTTTATAATCTGGGCTGTTAAACTTTACTTGCTGTCAAAATACATCGAAAGGACAATCTGAAATCTCACCCAACAATGTTTTTATCCAACAATGTTTGATTGACAGTTGCTTTATCTTACCATTATATTAGCTTCAATGATTTCTGGGTCATCACAAATGGATTCAATGAAAAACACCTGGACATATTTATCAAACCTGGTTAATAAACTTGGGTAGTATGTGTGTGTGTGTGTGTGTGTGTGTAAACAATAGTTCTGAAACAATAATAGTTTTGGGGACAATATAAAACGACTAGAATTCAAATATCAAATGTCTGTTAAATTTGCCAAAACTCTGCACCTGCCTTGTAGCCCTTCTCCTTGGCAAAACTGATAATAACGGCTCTTCTCTCCCTCGTGGTGTTGGTGGCATCGAATACCTGTGCCAAAAATTTGTCAGAAACTGATTAGCCTCCTAGGATAGAATGACTCATGGATAAAGGTGCAGAGAATCCTCAACTAAGCAGGTTTAAAATGCAATAAAAAATAATTCAAATCGTATTATCCATGTTTTGCTTTGTCTAATAGTTTCTTGACTCACTGCTACTTGTCCCTGTTCCTTAGTGAAGTACTTGGCAACATCCTTAAGGGCATTTGCAGCACAAGTCCTGAACACACAAAATATAGAGATGTGTAAATGACACACAATTGTCTTCCATATTTTACAGCTACAATGGAAATAATTAATACTACTTTGTAAATACAAAGCAATGCTACTGTGAACTTCAGGCCTTACTTGCGGATTTTCATGGCCTCCTCATTATCTGGACAGAAAAATTCATAGTTCTTGTAAGTTTGCACCGCTTCTCTGCGATACTGACCTACGTTAAATACTGGGCACACAACACATAAAACAAATTAATCATGTTAGCAAAACAAAGTCTTTAGAACAAACACACACAGTTTATTATGTGTTCCTGTAGCTCAATTGGTGTAGCATAGGGTTAGTTTCACAAAGGTTGTGGGTTTGATTCCCATGGAACACAACTACTGATAACAATGCATATACCCTCTAAGTAACTTAGAATAAAGGTGTCTACCAAGTGCATGTGTGCATATATATGCATATATACCAAATGCATATATATATAAATAATATAGGAAATAACGTTCAAGTATTTTTATGCTTGTAGTTAATGCTGGTTTATATAAAGCAGTCACTGAAATATACAAAATGTTATTAACATTGTATCAAGGTGTAATGTGTATCAAGGTGGATACACTCACCTTGAGTTGGGACGCCAATCCAGTTAAGATACCTGGTTAACTTTTTGGAAATGTAGGTCTTTCCCCTAGCCGGCAGCCCAACCATCACTATCATTGTTGGGCAGTTTGTGAAATGGGGTCGCGAGGCTGTGGACCAGCAGATAAACCCTAATGTCAATGTGGAGTAAGACTTATTGTGCATTATTAAGACGTCAATGTAAGATTATTATGATCACAGAAGAAAGAAACAAATAAGAAGAAACAAGGAAAGAAAAAGGCATAAGACGACCAGAAGACATATTTGCTGAGGAGTCACATGACATCTGCAGGCACTTACTGTAATACTTATAATATTTCTTTAACTCCAGTGGGACAACTGAATACCTCCATAAACAAACAGCAGCCTGATGCAGCTTCCATAGCTGACATTATTAACCACAGATACGGAACGCAGACAGGTCTGAAGTTCACAAAGCCAGGTTGATTATCTACAAAACATGAACTCTCTCTTCATACACCAACAGTTGTAGAGGAGGGAAAAGGCAAAAGGGTCCAGCAAAGAGAAAAGACGGAAGGAAAAGCAGGCGATTAAAATTTTCCCTTCACTCACAGCCTCTTCTCTGGTTTGGGGAACTGCTCATCTGTGGAACCCATATCTTGAGCAGAGGTGTCTGTGTGAGCTTCTCCTCAGAGGACATGTGGGTCGTCACTGTGCTGCGGGAAGTGTGTTTAGGAACTAAGAGCACATGGTTCCTATTGACCGTTTCTGCTCAGGTCACCTGACTGTTGTTGTCTCTGAGTGGGAGGGGGAGAGGAGGGCAGGAGAGAAGGGAGGGGAGAGAGAGGAGGGTGAGAGGGAGGGAGAGAGAGGAGGAGGGCAGGAGGGAGAGGAGAGAGAGAGGAGAGCGAGAGGAGGGTGACAGAGGGGAAAAAGAAGGGGGGGCGGTTGGAAGGACGGGTGGGAGGACGTGAAAGGCGGGTTGAGGAAGTGGGAGGCGACACATAAAGCTGTTGCAGTAGAAACTGTCATTCAGAAACAGACATTGTTCTGGCTGCCAACAGCATTTATATAATTACCCATCCTAAGACTAAGAATCAGTGCTACTGGCCTTAGTCGAATGGACTGTATATGTAAATTAATAAAACTGTTTACGATTGTGTTTAGTTCTCCGTGACTTCATACTATAGCAAAGACTTCAGTAATATGGATGTTTTAGGTTAGTTGTATGTGCAATAATCGTAATAAAAATAAAAGCCATCAATCAATCCAAAGTTTTAAATCTAGGCGATGTTCACAGTCGCTGTACACTTTAAAACGTATCTTTATAAAAGACCTGTTAGGGGGTCTGTACCTGATATCCAACAGGACGGCGCCATATTGGATATCAGGTGCGTTCAGCTCAGGTGCGTCAGGTATGACATCAAAGTATCGCGAGATCGAGAAGACGACTTCATTTTCCATTCGCATCACTTTAACGTCACACCGTCGCCCTTTAACACGTTACCTTTTACTTTATGCCTTTATGCCTTTAGTCACTGTGCGCTTCTCAATTGTTATTTGTACATCCTCGTTTCCTAGTTTTTTAACTCACGTCTTAGCTCCACCCCGTTATCATGCCTGGGAAGGATGCAAGGATCGTACGCAAAGACGAAACACTTCCGCAGAGGAAACCTTAACGTTTCTTGGCTAATATTTCCTCGCAAAGTCTCCTCATACCTCCTTCAATGTGCAATTAGAGAATTAAGACGTCTTTAAAGATGGCTGACTTGGATCGGTTTCCGGGTCACGAAGGGAGGCGAGGAAGCATCAGTTTTGAGTATTGGGGAGCGCCCACTGTCGCAGGGTTGCCAGATCTTAAAAGACACAACCTACCTAAAAAATTAAGTTCAATAAAAACATAAAATAAGCAAAGCCTGAAAATCTGTTGGTTCAAATAAATAAATATAAATCTATATTTGTTGACTTTAACTTTTCTCTTGGCCAGTTTCACCATTGAATACCTGGGCCCATACCTGGGTAGTGAAAAACGTTTTTGCCATGGCCACACTAGACTGGATTTAAACATTTAAAGCTGTATTGTTAAAAAATAAAATTTGGTTAGGAAACTACTGTATAGGAGAAACACAACATACACAATCATAATATCACTGTGGAAATAACAGGCTTGTGACATAAGCAGTTTGCGCAAGCTTCCCAAAAATGAATCTGGCCAAAATACCAAATAATATGATGACTTTTTTAACAGGATGAGGCAACTGTTGTGAAAAGAGAAGTAAGCAATATGAAAAGGAGATTGTCAACCGATTGGTTAATTTTTCTAAGTGTGCCTTTAAATCAGAAATATTGGAGGCCTGACTACATCAGCATAAAAGCTCTAGTTTATGGGTGAAAACCTTACATATAACGTAAAGTCTAACGTACAAGGTGATATCAGAAACAGCTGTAGTGCTTTTGCCAACTTGTGCTAAATAGAAAGATGAAGGTGTATTTTTAAAGTCTGTATGTCCAGTATTGGTATGAAGATGCTTAGAATGTTTTAGCCTATAGTTCCAGTTATATCCCAGCATGCTTTGTGTTCTGACTGCCGTAAGAGGACAGCTGTTCTGCTCTTATTCAGAACTAACACAGACATTTGACACCTTTCCCCCCTGTAGCAACTTCCTTGTATGTCACACACCACAACTAAAACCACACATGCTGCTTGTGCTATGCAGAGGAAGAAATAAACAAGTCAGTGTTCTGCCAATTTTTCAGTGTTATTTATTTCTGCGCAAGAAAAGTTATTTATTCCATGCAGCAAAATGTCAATA